>JAJTJO010000622.1:600000-856499 GCA_024550625.1 Dendroctonus valens
CATGTTCCGAATATTTCGATTTAGACACCTGACGCAACGAAAAGTAACTACTATTTTTCACTTGCCACATTACGCACAACTAACTCACTTACAATTACTATAAATAGCCATAGTCTCAGACATACAAACCTGACAAAACATCTACGCATTGCAATTAATCAACAGATCAAGTTACTTAAAAACAATCAAGTCAATGGACAAATTCAGTCAAGTTACTACAAAAACATACAAAATATAAATTGGAACAATATATAAACAGGAATACATTGGAATACAAAATATAAACAGGAATACATTGGAATGAACAAAATATAAAAACAGAGAAAATAGGACTAGCAAAAGTGGCTCAGTCACTTTTACAGTTTTTTTTTTTAGTCACTTAACTAAGGCATCGGCATGAGGAGGGTAACACAAGTTGGTTTGCAGGATAGTACTTGACTGTGGTAACCTAGTACTAGCGAATGCAACGAACAGAACAAAACGCCACTCGTAGGTAACCGAACAAATGGCAGTGCGTTCGAAAACAAAGAGATAATATTTAAGCAAATCTCTACATAACCCATAAACGCAACTACTATACGACTTCACCGTATTTTTAATAAACAGGACAGATGGAAGAGCATAGAATCTGGACCGGGGCAACTTTGCCTCTCAAGGTGTACACGGAACTTATGCACGTGCACACCACAAAAACACTACTGAAACGCTACCCTAATGAACAGATCACAGGATCAAACCATCTAACAATTAGTAAAAAATGTGTTCTTCTCCATTATTGTTATTTTAATCCAAAACAGTTTTCAGTACAGTCACGAAAATATACACAATAATTATTGTTATTTACCACATGGATCATTAGGTTTTCTATGAATTAAAATGTTTCGTTTCGTTTCGTTATTGTTGAAACATGCTGACAATATGAAAAAATATGAGATTGAGATTCGAGCATTTGCAAACAGCAGTTAGTTGATATCCACATTATAGTTGTAATTAACATACATTTGAATTATACAAAATGATCTATGTATTTATGGATTAAATTAGTATTTTTCACGACAATTTTAAGACCAAAAATCTATTAATGTACTAGCTACAAAAATATCAGCATTTTTGTAGTGTCCAAATAAAATCTTCATAGCACCAGTGGTGGAAATTCCCACATTAGAGATCGTTTTATTCGAAAACCTGACACCCTCCATGGTTTGGATCCA
This sequence comes from Dendroctonus valens, assembly GCA_024550625.1. Lineage (NCBI taxonomy): Eukaryota > Metazoa > Arthropoda > Insecta > Coleoptera > Curculionidae > Dendroctonus > Dendroctonus valens. The sequence goes on from JAJTJO010000622.1 coordinate 601,212, forward strand.
GATGGCACAACAATATTGTGATCCTATTTCCTATTACTAAACGATGCATCTAGTTGTGTTTTATAGTTGTCGTAGCTGATCATAATCTTAAGCAAAGTATAAGATAAACCAATATGAACAATACTTGCAAACAGATGTGCTTGTGCTCTAAAGTGATCTACAGAGTTTTGGCGAATCTCACAGGAAGATTGTGCTCGGTGACAATTGATTTTGGTTACAAAATGTGTATTTTTTGTTGCTTTAGTGCACATCGGACTGATCCCGCAACTTGTGGTGAGAATTAGACATTTCTTTGATAATGCAATTGTCTTAATAATCGTTCTATAATAAAAACTATTAGACAAATTATGAGCGAATAATTTCGAAGAAAATCAAAAGAAGTCAAAATTTATAAAAACCTGATAGAAAACTATTCTATTATAATCTATTATTCAGCAATTGAAACTCTCAACCATTCTGATCTTCGCTAAATAGCTTTACTCTTAAAACAACTTGAATTGAAGTAAATCTGCAAAGAAAACAAGTTTTGTTCCCTGCAATAACTTTCATCAACTTGCTTAAATAATCAACTTTAAATTCATTATTTAAAATATATTATAGGCAAGTTCCAATAAATTTATCTTAAGGCATTGATTATAAGTTGGCTTTAATTGTGTATACTTTCCTGGCTGTATTTAATTTTATTCAAAATAAAATTCCTGGGTTTCAGTCGATTATTTGTTTATTACTATACTTTAAAAACGTTTCGGTGTTTTTCTCCACCAACATCAGTTTGTATGTGTAGTTGTTGCTACTTTCAGTTTCAATTCTATTTCATTTGGCTAGTTCGTTGGCTTTAATGTAAATTATTATTGAATATGATTGGTAGATTTAGTAGCAACTTATTCGTTAGGAAATTTGAACTTATTCGTTGGTGAATGAAATTGGGATCTATACTATATAATAATTTTTTTAAACCATGTATTCATATATTTTTAGGAGAAGGTTATTTTGATGAATTATTTTCAATAATTTGACGTGCTTGTGATAGAAATACATACCGTTTCAGTAGAGTGCAAGTTATTATTTTTCATATTTCTTGAACTTACCATCAACTTTTTAAATACGACGAGTCACACTGCGGCGGGTTATTTGAACAATTTTTTGCCGTAATTAAGATACAGAATAAAAAATGGAGAACGGACATTTCAACAAGGATACCGAGGCCTAGATTTCGTCCCGGTTTTCGGTCTTCAATTTCGCTTTCTGCAAGTTCAGTTTTTTTTTTCTTTCCGTGATTAATATTGTTAGAACAATCTAATTTGCTACCTCCATTCGCTGCTGTATTCAACTATTCGTTGTTAAATCTGCCATTTGTAACGATTTAAAAAAAATTGGATTAATCCATCAGGTTTTAAAAAATGGCTATAAAATTATATTTGCATAAATTTATTGCAAAAAAATTATATTAAATAGTTTATAGTGATTTTCTGTGAGCATCTGTCTTTTAGCTGTGGTGCTCTTTTCGGTGTTGCTGAATTTGCTAAAGCCAGGTCAGATTTTGCCATAATATTATTGCTTAAAATTTTGAATTTTCTTTACTGTAGACTGTCTTTCCTTATTTCGAAGATCGAATTAATTCTTATGACATTTTTTATCAAGGCAGGGTACGGTTTCTCTCAAACATAAAAGGGCAGACAAATTTAGAAGAGAGAAAGTGTTTTCGTTATCAGCAAATATTCCGTCCTCGCAAATTTACTGGTAAAACTTCAAATAAAAGTTCAATCCCACATTGTGCTATATTATAAATCAAATCTGTTTTTCCAAGTTTAGTCAGAAGCAAGTTATACGTCGAGGGGCGGTAGACTGTGCAAAAGAATGTTAAAAAGATGTCGAGTTTGCTTTGAATTTTTTATGCTCTGAAGCTGTGCTTTGCAATCATTGAGAGGTGATAAATTGGCTGTATTATTAGTATACATCAATTAATATGAATGCACTTTTTTTTGAGTAGTAGTAAACATCTTTATTTCTAAAAAAGGCTATCGACCTATCGGTCTTTCTGCCCTTGTTTAATACATGCAGTCTTAATCTAAATAAAAAACAAATATGAAAATTCTCTTATTCTAGGTTAACAATACTATTAAATAAATAAGATTTCAGTGGCAAGGAGAAATTATTTTATTGTCCACTAGTCCGTTGCGTTTGTAAGTGTTCGAGTAGCGTTAATGTAGGGAAACGGAAGCGGGATTGTCTGGTTGGTCTTGTAAGACAAAGGGGATTCAGTATGGCCCAGTTGTAGGGGTTGTTTGTCCATTTTGTCTGTAGCTGTATGAGTCTTCCCGAGATCTTTGTCATGTTTGTGCGTTCGTATAGTAGTTGGGTGGGGGGGTTGTGTAGTGGGTTTTGGGGGTGTCTTATTCGTGTTATTAGTCTTAGTGCAATTTGTTCTGTTGTTTGTGTATAACGTTTTGTCCTTTCTGTTCCGTTGGTCATGAGTACATGTCCAAAGTCTAGCAAGGGTCTACAAATAGCTTTATATATTTTGGTGGCGGTGTTTGTGCTAATTCCTCTGTCTTTGTAGGTTAGTGATCGGAAGTGTTTTGTTCTCTTTATTGTTTCTGCCCTGATGTTTCGTATGTGTTTAGTGAATTTAAGTTTGTGGTCAATTGTGATTCCAAGGTATTTTACGTCGTTTTTTGGTTGTGTCGTTTGGCCGTCTGCAGTTATTGTAGGGGAGTCAGCGTTGAGTCTGTGGTTTGTGAGCAGAAGTTGGTTTTTTGACGCGTTTGGTGTTAGTCTCCATTTATAAAACCATGTCATTGTGTTGTTTGTTAGTGTTTGGAGTCTTTGCGCTGCTCTCTCAGTAGTTTTGTCATGTACAATAAGTGCCGTGTCGTCTGCGTATTGTAATATGTATGCCGATTTGTCGATTTGATTTTTGTCTGGTATGTTGTAACTGTATATGTCATGGCAGTATATATTGTAGAGATACGGTGAGAGCAGGGGATCCTTGAGGGAGCCCTTGTTCAGGGGAAAAAGAAAATGACAGTGTTTTGTCAATTCGTACTTGTAGTTGTCTGTTTTCTAGTAAGTTCTTTATGGTGTGTAGTAGATATGTTGGTGTGTGTAGTTTGTATCTATTTTTTGATTAAGCATAAATTCCAGAATTTAGAAAGTTTAGAAGCGTATATATAAAAAAAACAAATTTAATGTGCGAATCTGTGTTTCTAGTTGTATCCGCAATATTTTCAGCTTTCGATTATAGTAGTAAACATCTTTATTTCTAAAAAAGGCTATCGACCTATCGGTCTTTCTGCCATTCGATTATATTAATTCGTCTCAACAATATTTACCTGATTTTGCTAGACCCACTTAAAACTATAATTTTTAGAGCTGGCATAAAAGTGCGCAAGCGAGACATCACAATTGCATATATTGTTTGAGGAAAAAACTGAGCATTGATTCCATTGTTCTCAAAGACAATATAGCATTTTTTGTTTAAAAAAAATAATTATCAACTAATTGCATTATCTGCATATGAATTATTGTGTGTCGAACTGAAAGGTTTTCGAAAAAGGGACCTAAGCATGTGCGTGTGGAAGTCAATTCCCTTTTATGAAAGACTACATCTACAATTATTTTTAGTTTTGTCCTATTCTAAAAAGTTTCATTCACGGTATGTGTATGTTAATTTTCAGTATAAACAATTTTCAACACCCCACCAACTTTTCTGATGCCCGCAAACCCAGACTCAACACCAGAACGTTCTACTGCACACAAAAAACTTGACAAACACCATCAACAACATAAACTTAACCAACGAACTTGGATCCGACCACCTGGCTATTACGTTTAACATAGACTTACTACATACGCAACCTACCTCCAATACACCTCCTATAGAGAAAAACTTAAACCTAACAAAGACTGACATAGACAAAGTGAAACAACATATACATGACTACATTCAATCACAAGCACAGCACATTTCAATAGAAACCATACAACAACAACTTTCACTAGCCATAGGAAAATTTAGCCCGGAAATAAAAAATGCTTTCTACCGACATACACTACCCAAATACATACTGAGACTAATAAAACATAAGAGAGAACTGTACAGACTATATACAAACACTCAAAATAACGACCTAAAAAAGACAATGAACCAACTTAACAGAAACATTAAAACTCTGATTGGACAATACCGACAAGACAAATGGCTAGAAACATGTAAAGAAATACAGAAGGACAAAGGCAAAACATACTGGCGAAAAATTAAGAAACTGGCGCAATACAGGAATACTGGCACTACTGACACAATTGACGAAAACGGAATAGAACGCTACACAGACAAAGAGAAAGCGGACGCATTCGCCAGACACTATCAAAGGGCCTTCAGCATATCGACAAACCCTAACTTCGACAATGACAACTGGAACTTGATCAACGACTGGTACTTGAACTATTTTAACAACTCACCAAACTATGCCTGCACACTGATCACAGACACAGAGTACGATGAAGCCCTAGCGCACATCAAGAACACTGCACCGGGGAAAGATAAAATTAAGGCAAAAGTCTTGAAAAGCCTAACTCAAGAAACACACAAACTGATCCTAACTGAATTGAACAACTGCATCACAAATGGCAGAATCCCAGAAACATGGAAAAACGGATTAATAATCCCTATACCCAAAAATGGACTGGACAATACACAACCGAGCAACTACAGACCAATTACACTGCTTCCAGTACTGGGCAAGATTTTTGAAGGCATAATGAAGCAGCGGCTTGAAACAGTGATTGGAGGGTATATACCTACCTACCAATTTGGTTTCAAACAGCATCACTTGAATGTTCATCCGCTCTTTATTTTGGCCAACAATATACAAACTACCCACCTAACTGACAGAAAGACAGCTTGCCTGTTTATGGACATTAACAAGGCTTTTGACAGTGTCTGGCATAGAGGCTTACTATACAAACTATACAAACTACACACACCAACATATCTACTACACACCATAAAGAACTTACTAGAAAACAGACAACTACAAGTACGAATTGACAAAACACTGTCATTTTCTTTTTCCCCTGAACAAGGCTCCCTCAAGGATCCCCGCTCTCACCGTTTCTCTACAATATATACTGCCATGACATATACAATTACAACTCACCAGACAAAAATCAAATCGACAGATCGGCATACATATTACAATACGCTGACTACACGGCACTTATTGTACATGACAAAACTACTGAGAGAGCAGCGCAAAGACTCCAAACACTAACAAACAACACAATGACATGGTTTTATAAAGGGAGACTAACACCAAACGCGTCAAAAAACCAACTTCTGCTCACAAACCACAGACTCAACGCTGATTCCCCTACAATAACTGCAGACGGCCAAACGACACAACCAAAAAACGACGTAAAATACCTTGGAATCACAATCGACCACAAACTTAAATTCACTAAACACATACGAAACATCAGGGCAGAAACAATAAAGAGAACAAAACACTTCCGATCACTAACCTACAAAGAGAGAGGAATTAGCACAAACACCGCCACCAAAATATATAAAGCTATTTGTAGACCCTTGCTAGACTTTGGACATGTATTCATGACCAACGGAACAGAAAGGACAAAACGTTATACACAAACAACAGAACAAATTGCACTAAGACTAATAACACGAATAAGACACCCCCAAAACCCACTACACAACCCCCCCACCCAACTACTATACGAACGCACAAACATGACAAAGATCTCGGAAAGACTCATACAGCTACAGACAAAATGGACAAACAACCCCTACAACTGGACCATACTGAATCCCCTTTGTCTTACAAGACCAACCAGACAATCCCGCTTCCGTTTCCCTACATTAACGCTACTCGAACACTTACAAACGCAACGGACTAGTGGACAATAAAATAATTTCTTCTTGCCACTGAAATCTTATTTATTTAATAGTATTGTTAACCTAGAATGGGAGAATTTTCATATTTGTTTTTTATTTAGATTGGGACTGCATGTATTAAACAAGGGCAGAAATACCGATAGGTCGATAGCTTTTTTTAGAAATAAAGATGTTTACTACTACTATTGTTAACCTAGAATAGGAGAATTTTCATATTTGTTTTTTATCTAGATTAAGACTGCATGTATTAAACAAGGGCAGAAAGACCGATAGGTCGATAGCCTTTTTTAGAAATAAAGATGTTTACTACTACTACAATTTTCAAATTCAATTTCAAACAACAAAATTCAAATATAAACTTCAAATGGTTCAAGGAAATTTCTAATATAAATTTTAAATTGCAGATGTATTTAAGAACAAAATTTCTTCTTCTACTATTTTGGTATCAAGTTTTTAAAAACCTGGATCGATGTTAATTAACATACAATTTTGTAAAACATTCTTTTATGTGCATATGAAAGTTGTGGGCTTTTAAGGCTTGTTCCGTCAAGCTTTTTTCCCCCATGTAAAGTTTATTATGTTTAGTTTAACGATCAAGCTTACATTTATTCATTAAATGACTATTGAATATTAATTTCCATTTGTTATAAATACTATTTGGAATATTTAATTTGATATTCTGTATTCAAGTGTGAAAATATAGGCTTATCGTATGTAGGGTGCTCCAGAAATATACCGCCAAACTTTTACGGGTGACCCCTACGGTCATAAAAACAAGTATTTTTGCTTCACAAACCTATGCCTACAAACGCAGCTTTTTCCAAGTACAAACTGTTGAAATTTAAAATAGTATTTTGCCTTTTGATTAAGCGAATATCTCACTGTAATCGTTCTCTTTCGGCCGTACGTATAGCAGTAGTATATTGTTATTTTATTTATGCAAATTTGGGCTAAATGTATTAAAAACTGCAAGAGCTCGAAAGGAAAAAACAAATAAAATCTCTAACCATGTTCCCCACTATCTGTAAAAGCAAAAGCAAAATTTGTCGGTATACTAATAGAACACCCTGTATACGTTGGTAGGACACTTTAGTATATTACTGATATTTTGAATTCCATTATACAGAATCGGGACAATTTAAATTAGAATAATGTAAGGAAATAAATTACAGTTCCAAATAAAGTATATCTTAGAATAATCATCTGTCAAATATCGCCATTATAGAAAAATCAAGATTTTTTTAAGTTTTATGAATAGTAGTTAATAGCTTCGAAGCAGTGTCGCATATTATATCGTAGTTTTTTTCTTGTAAATTAAAAATTACTATGAAATTAAATTTCTGATTTCCGTTTAACGTATCTGCCTGAAGAATCTACTTTGCGATTAAGCAACTCTTGTCATAGCACTTCAAAATGCTTGTGAAATTTTTAACGTGGGGTCCCGACTTCTATCTTTAACTTTGTTATGTCTCCATAGAACTTTGTATATAACTTAGGCTTGTTTCCTTTGCATACATTTTAAGCTTAATTGTTCGACCCAGTTTGCATGAAACTTGCGTACACATGTAAATGTTATATGATACGACCTAAAAAAGACACTGAACCAACTTAACAGAAACATTAAAACTCTGATTGGACAATACCGACAAGACAAATGGCTAGAAACATGTAAAGAAATACAGAAGGACAAAGGCAAAACATATTGGCGAAAAATTAAGAAACTGGCGCAATACAGGAAGACTGGCACTACTGACACAATTGACGAAAACGGAATAGAACGCTACACAGACAAAGAGAAAGCGGACGCATTCGCCAGACACTATCAAAGGGCCTTCAGCATATCGACAAACCCTAACTTCGACAATGACAATTGGAACTTGATCAACGACTGGTACTTGAACTATTTTAACAACTCACCAAACTATGCCTGCACACTGATCACAGACACAGAGTACGATGAAGCCCTAGCGCACATCAAAAACACTGCACCGGGGAAAGATAAAATTAAAGCAAAACTATTGAAAAGCCTAACTCAAGAAACACACAAACTGATCCTAACTGAATTGAACAACTGCACCACAAATGGCAGAATCCCAAAATCATGGAAAAACGGCTTAATAATCCCTATACCCAAAAATGGACTGGACAATACACAACCGAGCAATTACAGACCAATTACACTGCTACCAGTACTTAGCAAGGTTTTTGAGTACATAATAGGGCAGCGACTGGGAAAATTGGTCGGAAAGTACATACCATCGTATCAGTTCGGATTCAAACATCAGCACTCGACTATTCACCCACTCTTCACTCTGACTAACAATATACAAACAACCCACCTAACTGACAGAAAGACAGCTTGCCTGTTTATGGACATTAACAAAGCTTTTGATAGTGTTTGGCATAGAGGCTTACTATACAAACTATACAAACTACACACACCAACATATCTACTACACACCATAAAGAACTTACTAGAAAACAGACAACTACAAGTACGAATTGACGAAACACTGTCATTTTCTTTTTCCCCTGGACAAGGGCTCCCTCAAGGATCCCCGCTCTCACCGTTTCTCTACAATATATACTGCCATGACATATACAATCACAACTTACCAGACAAAAATCAAATCGACAGATCGGCATACATATTACAATACGCAGACGACACGGCACTTATTGTACATGACAAAACTACTGAGAGAGCAGCTCAAAGGCTCCAAACACTAACAAACAACACAATGACATGGTTTTATAAATGGAGACTAACACCAAACGCGTCAAAAAACCAACTTCTGCTCACAAACCACAGACTCAACGCTGACTCCCCTACAATAACTGCAGACGGCCAAACTACACAACCAAAAAACGACGTAAAATACCTTGGAATCACAATTGACCACAAACTTAAATTCACTAAACACATACGAAACATCAGGGCAGAAACAATAAAGAGAACAAAACACTTCCGATCACTAACCTACAAAGACAGAGGAATCAGCACGGAATGCCGCCAACAAGGGTATATAAAGCTATTTGTAGACCCTTGCTAGACTATGGACATATACTCATGACCAACGGAACAGAAAGGACAAAAGGTTATATAGAAACAACAGAACAAATTGCACTAAGACTAATAACACGAATAAGACACCCCCAAAACCCACTACACAACCCCCCCACCCAACTACTATACGAACGCACAAACATGACAAAGATCTCGGAAAGACTCATACAGCTACAGACAAAATGGACAAACAACCCCTACAACTGGACCATACTGAATCCCCTTTGTCTTACAAGACCAACCAGACAATCCCGCTTCCGTTTCCCTACATTAACGCTACTCGAACACTTACAAACGCAACTGACTAGTGGACAATAAAATAATCTCTTCTTGCCACTGAAATTTTATTTAATAATATCGTTAACCTAGAATAAGAGAATTTTCATATTTGTTTTTTATTTAGATTAAGACTACATGTATTAAACAACGGCAGAAAGAGTGTACTTGAGGGTTTTCCAAAACTCAGTAAACCCTGACACAGTAAACATTTAGCACAGAAAAAAAATCAGGCAATAAAATATGAATTTTTCACCGTCTACCGCTTCCAGCGTAAAATAATCACTTAGGGAAGAGTTATTGATCCTTAACGCCGAAAACTCACTTCTACTTAACTTTTTCAGAGATGATTAAGGAAACGTCAGAAGCCTGTTACAAGGATGTCAGCAGGGAAATGGCTGAAAAACTTCTGAAGAATCAACAGAACGGAACGTTCATTATAAGACCGTCCAATACGTCCAAACTGGGGACCCTGTCCCTCGTCCAAGACAGGCGAATTTTTCACTTGAAAATCCGAAGGAGGGAGCAAGATAATTGTATCGCCTTGGGCAGAGAGAAGAACAATGAAAAGTGTTTTAACAGTCTAAATAGTCTTATTAATTATTACGTGAGCAATTATTTAATTTTGTGCTCTAATGGGAGGAGAATATTGACTTTGCTGCTGCCTTACGCAGACAAAAACGATACTAAGACAGAAATGCATTTAAATTCGGTTGAAAATGCATATTAAAAAGATGCATTATACAATATTTATTAAATATCTAAATTTCGTATTAGAGGAAACGTCTAATCTTTGTCATAGACTCTCTTGTACTGAAATTATAAAGTGTACATACATTAGATCCATATAGTATGAGACTAATTAAAGTATTATATTTTTTCATGCAACATTAAAAGTGTTAATATTTTTATATACATATTGAAAATAAAAGAGTTGTTTCATTACGATTGACCCTATTTAAATCCCACAAATTTGTGTTATGGTCATAGAAAATTAGCAGCAAAGTATTCAAATTGAAAAACTTATTAGAAACGATTTTGAAACTGCCATTCAAAGGCATTTCCAAACAAAATCTAAATCCTTTGGACATTTACAAAAACACTAGCATATTTAAAAAATAATATTTCTTTCAACTGTTATTTATTGGAACAACAAAGACACACAAAATTGATTGTTTGGTATTTTACTGTCCAACATGTCCCGATGTGCATTCGTTTCCAGGTCCATACATCAGCATTTTTGTTATTTTTGGAACTTAGTAACTTACTTTAATATTAACAAAATGTTAAACTGAAATATCATCTTCTCAATTACGGCGGACGGTCACCACAGGAATAAAATGTTCATTGAAAAAGTGAGTAATAGCTATTTATATATCAACATTTTTGATAAATGTTGATTGAAATATTTAGAATTATTTTGCAATAAAGGCTTCCGCCTTATAGGTTTTCTGGGTTGATTTGTGCAGCGAAATTCGAACATGTTGAGAAACTTGCCGAATGATTTCTCTAGTTAAAAAGTCTAAATAGATGTAGAAATAAACAAATTTCCTTCAATGTTTCTCTCCTTTCAAATAAGTACCAACAGTTTAAGTGCCAAAAAATCCAATTTGGGCCAAGCACGAACTTGAGTCATTAAGAACGGCCAAATAGCATGTTTACCTTCACCGATATAATATTCTTAAATGATCGCAAAAAGGGGTGAAATTTCGGTTGGAGCAAAGGATCACCTTTTTTATTGTTTTTTCTCCTAATTATCTGGTATAAAATTGGGAAATAAATGTTAAAATATGTGTTTGGTAAAAAATATATTTTTTCAGTACGAAATTGAATATACAAATTTTAATTACATGAAGACCAGTTGACTATGCACAGACAGAGGGGCAAGCTATATATTGTCTATAGAGTTCAACTGCAACATGTAAGCTGTGAAATGTGGATGGGGTTTTTTTTTGAGTCCCCCTGTTTATTATTGGAGGCATTGTTTTCCCCAAACGTAAGTGTTCCTAAATATTTGTTAGAATGAATTAATACGGTTTTATATTGCGTATCAGAAACTTCGGTTTGTCACAGAAGAATAATCTGGTAGGTACATAAAATTTGCTAGCTTTTGTTGAAAATTGTCGTTTTAATTTGCCTCTATCTGTTTGTAACTGCACGGTGCTGAATTGAAATCCTCAAATATTTCCGAAATATTGTAATCTTTTTAAATTATTTTAGAGCTAAAAATAATTTCATAAGATCACCTATAAATTAATTTAATATTTTTAACATATCTTATGTTGACTTCTTATCATCGTCACATTTTTGATCAATTTAGATCAATGTGGTCAACTCTAACATCTACCCAGATTTTGGATTTTTCGTTAACTTTGCGATGTCTCTTAAAATGTTTTACAAACATACTATATTTATCACGATGTTGGAATATTAGTTTTATATGTTTTTTGGCGGAATTTTTTATTAGGAACTTTCAAACTTTTGTAAAATGTACCATTAATCATAAACTCGGTTTAATTTTCAAAACAAATAATGGGCCGACTTACTTATTTTTTCATTTTTGTGATGCACTGAGCTGTTCCAAATGTAAAAATTTTGCATTTAAAGGAGGTCCAACAATCAAAAATAGCATTTAAAGTATTTGCAGATACCAACATTTCTTTTTGAAATTTGGACAACTCACAATATTACTTACTTGATAATATAACAAGAGAAGAAGGAAATCATGCAAAACAAGACATAGTGCGACCATGAAATACAGAAATATATATTTTAAAGTATCTTTTGACGAGATAACGAGAATAAAGACCAACTTACCCTCGTAAGTTCTGGTCCTGCACTATTTCATGAAATGGGCCACATACCTGAAAATCAAACAACAAATCAGTAATTTCTACAATAAAATAACGACACAGTTTAAAAATACATAACGATTCCATGTCGAGCAGATTTTATCTCGGCAAAAAAATCAAATTAAAATGGAAATTTTGCATGTCATTTAGATGGAATTTGTATTGAAATTCAAGTGGCCATGAGACCGAAACAATTAAAATTCGTACGCGCCAACAATCTCAACTAACGAAACGAATTTCAGGCGCTGTAAAAATATTTCACTTTTATATTCAATGATAATTTAATCGGGTTCGTAATCAAAACATCAAAAATTACACAAAATAGAATGTTATGGATGTAAATAGGTCGAATTAATATATAAATTGCAGCATGTTCATCGAGTGTTAATTTTTCAATTCCAGAACAGCGAAGTTAGAATTATTTATTATTGATGTCCGGTTTGGTGGAGTCGAAATGTACTAATCAATACTTTATAATACGATAAATTTTTGATAAAGTGTTTACATTGGAAACTTTGATTTGCCATTTGGTCGAACTAACTCCAATCTCACGTAAAATACTTTGGATTAATAATCACCAGCTTAAATGAGAAGCGATAGATGCTTTATATGCACTTGAGAAAGAACTCAAAGTCGCTGGTTGAGATCCAATGCCCCACTCTAGATGGTAAAGATCAGCGGCTCATTAGTGCGGCCTTAATTTTCAACTATAGAATTTTTAGCCTAACTAACCGTTGCATTATTGAAAAATTTCGCCCCGATAAATACATTAATTTCAGCAAAGTGATAACATATGTTCGGAATGAACCTTCTCCTGCAGAAATGCCGTGATCAGCGTACGCCGAAAAAAAGTTTGTTAGGTTCTGTCTGGTAGGCTCAATATTGCAATTGAAGTAACTGACGCAGCTAATGCTGGAAACCCCAGCAATCTATTAATTGAAATTTGGCTACCTTTTAACCATAATACTAAGGCAAGTCAACTGAGGAATAGTCAGGGAATATGGCCGGTATGAGACCCTGGCGATACAATTTCCCTTTAATTATAGCTGTGTTATACAAGTGCAAAGTTATATTACTATCTATTTTAAAACGTATCAAGATTAAACGTTTAGGTATCCAGATGATCTGGATAAACATATTTAAATTAACGCAATACTCGTTGTCACATCAACAGGTTTGAGTTCCCAGACTACAGAGAGTATAAACTAATCCATTATTAGCAAAAGTTCAGAGTTACGCATTTGTAGACATGTCACTCTACAAACAAGCCTTCGTAATTTTCCAATTATAAAATATCGTTTTCTATTATATTAAAGTGTGTATTCAGAATGAATATTTCAAAAGTTGTGTAATTATTCCGTTCGAGTTACCAATGAGAGTTTTACCTCGTTCGAGTTTGCTAGTTAGGCGGCACAAATGATTGTTAAAGTTGACGACTCCTGCACAAGGTTTCAGTTACATTTAAATAATTAACAACCTCAAAAGCTGCACGGGACATTGTTCCTCAGGCTACAACAGTAAGCATATTATAGAGAAAGCCGCTTCAAATTACAGAAAGTTTTATTTGCTGTAAATCGCCATATCGTGTTGAGTTTTGAAGTTGAAAATGGAAAATTTGTTTTTCACAAATAGGGTCGCAAAACGTTTAAATATAAACTGTTTGTTTCATTTTGTTGGATTTTGCTTAGGGCTTTTTATTGTAAATTGGTATGCTGGTTGATGGGTTATTGCCAGATATTATGTCGGAATTATTATGTTAACCGTTGTTTTGGTATAGATACATTTCATAATTTGTTAAAGCTTTATTTACATTGTTTCTCGCTTTTAAAATAATATACCTACTGGAATATAAGTTTGTCCATGTCATGTAGCTTTTCTCAAATCTCAAATTCTGCACATATGATTGTAACAAATGCTAAGTGTTTTTAATATTTTATAGTGTAATAATACTTATAAATCATGTAACTCCGCTATTTGAAACTTAAATTCAGGAAGCCGGTCCTGATTGCTTTTCGCTAGTTTCATATAACATTACTGCTTAATAAGACGGTTATGCGTGCAGAGTCTGAGTTCTAGATCGGTCAAAAATAACTTTGCATGATGACCTAATGTTTCGACTCAATTTAAAACATATCAATTATGAACATATAATAACTCAACATATCAGTAAAAATATTTTAGATAATATTTCTGGGTTGCAATCTTTAAATGTACTCTTAATCGAGTTTCTCTTTCAAAGAAAACTTCATTATTTTCGCTATTCGTTGATCGAGAAATTTATTGTTATGAGCTTTGCTTTCGTGACAAAGGTCTCCTTTGTTTGTGAAGATTTATATGTTCCACAAGAATATTAGTGGTGGAAAATCGCTGGATTTTAATTGAATTCGTTGGAGTACAAAAGAACACATTATTTGTATCAGGTGATGTAAAAATGAATTCCAGGTTTTCTATTATATTTGAGCTGATTAAATAAGTTATTATTAAGAAATCCAATTAACAAAATTCCTGCAAATATCAACATTCCTTTGTAGAGCTGCATATATGTTTTACGTCTCTAACTAAACTGGAAAATCTGTCCAAAAAGTGGGAAATTTGCTTGTCAAAGTGCGGCTGTTGACTCGAAAAACGAGTTGGAATGAACAAAACAATAAAAACTTGGAATAGAAATTTTCTTGCCAACAATGCTATTTTCTATAGCTACGATACAATTTTCGATGTCTACACTTCAATTTTCTCTGCAACCCTTATAAAATTGCAATTCGCTTATGACAGACTTTATGCAAGAACGCAATATTCGCGAAAATATGTTACATTTGGTTTTATTGCGCCATTTCAGCTGGTGAATTTTAACGTGAATTCTAAGGCATTCAAAAATGAGCATTGGGCTTTCCGAACAATATATTTGGGTTCTATAAGACGACTGGAAAAAACCAGACAATTCCACTTAAAGCAATTTTATATTTTGTAAATGAATGCACAATTCCAACTTATTTGATACATTACGTAGTACTTAAATTAATATTAATAGTTCAATGGACAATGACAACTGGAACTTGATCAACGACTGGTACTTCAACTATTTTAACAGCTCACCAAACGCGCGGTAGCGCATGTCAGAAACACAGCACCGGGAAAAGACAAAATAAAGGCAAAACTCCTGAAAGGCCTAACTCAGGAAACACACAGGCTGATCCTAGCTGAGTTGAACAACTGCATCACAAAAAACAAAATCCCAAAAACAATGAAGAACGGCTTAATAATGCCCATAGCGAAAAATAGACTGGACAATACACAACCGAGCAATTACAGACCAATTACATTACTACTGGTACTTGGCAGAGTTTTTGAGTACATAATAAAGCAGCGACTTGAAAAACTGATCGGAAAATATATACCTACCTACCAATTTGGTTTCAGACAACATCACTCGACTATTCATCCGCTCTTTATTTTGGCCAACAATATACAAACATCTCACCTAACTGACAGAAAGTCGGCGTGTCTATTCATGGACATTAACAAGGCCTTTGACAGTGTCTGGCATAGTGAGCTTACTCTATAAACTTCACAAGCTCCACACACCAACATATCTACTCCACACCACAAAAAACTTACTCGAAAACAGACTACTACAAGTACGAATTGACAACACATTCTCTTTTTCTTTTTCCCCTGGACAAGGACTCCCGCAAGGTTCCTCGCTCTCACCGTTTCTCTACAATATATACTGCCATGACATATACAATTACCTTACTTACCAGACAAAAATCAAATCGACAGATCGGCATACACATTACAATACGCAGACGACACGGCACTTATCGTACATGACAAAACTACTGAGAGAGCAGCTCAAAGACTCCAAACACTAACAAATAACACAATGGCATGGTTTTATAAATGGAGACTAACACCAAACCCTTCAAAAAACCAACTTCTGCTCACCAACCACAGACTCAACGCTGACTCCCCTACAATAACTTCAGACGGCCAAACGACACAACCAAAAACGACGTAAAATACCTTGCAATCACAATTGACCACAAACTTAAATTCACTAAACACATGCGAAACATCAGGACGGAAACAATAAAGAGAACAAAACACTTCCGATCACTAACCTACAAAGACAGAAGGAATCAGCACGGATGCCGCCAACAGGGTATATAAAGCTATTTTTAGACCCTTGCTAGACTATGGACATATACTCTTGACCAACGGAACAGAAAGGACAAAAGGTTATATAGAAACAACAGAACAAATTGCACTAAGACTAATAACACGAATAAGACACCCCCAAAACCCACTACACAACCCCTCCACCCAACTACTATACGAACGCACAAACATGACAAAGATTTTGGAAAGACTCATACATCTACAGACAAAATGGACAAACAACCTCTACAACTGGACCATACTGAATCCCCTTTGTCTTACAAGACCAACCAGAGAATCCCGCTTCCGTTTCCCTACATCAACGCTACTCGAACGCTTACAATAGTAACTGTCTACTGGGCAATAAATCCAAGATCTCTGTTTGCCAGAATTAAAATTATTCAATTAGTAACCTAGAATAAGATAATTTTTACCTTTATTTGTTTGTTTAGATTAAGACTGCATGTACTAAACAAGGGCAGAAAGACAGATAGGTCGATAGCCTTTTTTTAGAAATAAAGATGTTTACTACTACTAGTTCAATGGAATATAACAATATAAACGTCTCAGTAGTGGAAAACGTACAAATTATACAACTGATAATACCAGCCAAACAATAATTCTGTGATTTGGTTTAATGGTATCTCCTGAAATTTCGCTTTGGGGATTGATGGAAAACCATTAAACGTGGAAATATCTTTTATTAGTCGCGCCCTTGCACAGCCTGAAATTATCTGAAGCTTAGCGAGTCAGCTGCATCCCAAGATGTCATTCGTTCTGGATTTAAAGAGGAAAATTATTGTAAATCAAAGATAATATAATACAAATGAAAATTCAAATTAACTCATTTGATGGTATGGTATGAACGGGGAACCATGTTAGTGACAATTATTCCAATTACTATAGACTATAGTATTTGGTTATGCCCACCTGGACGTATTGTGTTCTCCCCCGGCCGACAGGCTAGTCAACGAACTCTATACTTTGAAGGAAGGATAGTAGTGTTTGCGACCTTACAGCCTATAAAATCATGGGGATGGATGAAACCAACCCCAACCATCGGGGCCTACAATTAACAAGCATGTCATTCTTACATACCAAATGTTCAGTGGTTTCCTCAACATGGCTAAGGAACCTGCCATTCCGATTCATCCCTCACACAGGCCCCACTTCGTAATTAAACTTGATATACACTAAACAAGATAGATTAATAGATTTGGGCATTTATTGATAAGAAAGGGATGATGCGCCGATCGCACCGGTTGATTTGCTCTTCCATTGACAATTTGAATACTTTTGGTTAGACACGGATGCACTTTTCGCTTATGCACCGGACAACTGTCAATTTAGAACCACTTGAGTTTCTTGTCTAGTAAGAGACCGTTTCCAAAAGTGGTGGAACTGAAACGCTCGAACATTTTAAGAAACTTTCTCCGTTAATTGTTTGCCAAAAAAATGAGTAAAAAGATAATAATTTTTCCTTTCGCGATCCCACTGTATATGGTTAATCCAAAAAAAGACTAATCCTAAAAAAAACTGTATATGTTGAAGCTCTACGATTGGACCCAGTACCTTTCCTGCCTGACGAAATGTAGCCAGGACCTTGTCCAAATCTGAGAGTGAAGATATATGAATGAAACATTGAACTTTATTTGGCTGAATAGGCGAAGATAGGCATAAGTTGGTCGGTGACCATGGCTTCATGATTTTGTTGCTCGACTCTTGCCGTGCGGGATAATGATTTTCTACGTTAATTCGAGAACAGACAGAGATATCGTGATATTTCCGTTTTCGCTAAGCGATAGACTGTGTAAAGGCGCGACTAACAAAAAGTAGTCTGTAATTAAAAATCTGTAATCGCTTCAGAATCGTCCCTTTGGATTATTTGTTTAAAACTGAACTACTTCACAAATTACAAGACATGTCTGTCAGGAGCATATATTTGTTTTCTAAAACAAACTGAAAAAAAAAGCAAAAAAGCCTAATCGCATAGAAATTAAATTGGCCACCCGTCTCTTATTAGTGCCGATACACAAAAATGTAATAAAGTAAAACGAGGCGTTATTACTCAATCTTTCAAATGATGCTTTCGAAGCTATAGTTAATGGACCAGTAGTAGTAAACATCTTTATTTCTAAAAAAGGCTATCGACCTATCGGTCTTTCTGCCCTTGTTTAATACATACAGTCTTAATCTAAATGAAAACAAATATGAAAATTCTCTTATTCTAGGTTAACAATACTATTAAATAAATAAGATTTCAGTGGCAAGAAGGAATTATTTTATTGTCCACTAGTCCGTAGCGTTTGTAAGTGTTCGAGTAGCGTTAATGTTTGTAAGACAAAGGGGATTCAGTATGGTCCAGTTGTAGGGGTTGTTTGTCCATTTTGTCTGTAGCTGTATGAGTCTTTCCGAGATCTTTGTCATGTTTGTGCGTTCGTATAGTAGTTGGGTGGGGGGGTTGTGTAGTGGGTTTTGGGGGTGTCTTATTCGTGTTATTAGTCTTAGTGCAATTTGTTCTGTTGTTTGTGTATAACGTTTTGTCCTTTCTGTTCCGTTGGTCATGAGTATATGTCCAAAGTCTAGCCAGGGTCTACAAATAGCTTTATATATTTTGGTGGCGGTGTTTGTGCTGATTCCTCTGTCTTTGTAGGTTAGTGATCGGAAGTGTTTTGTTCTCTTTATTGTTTCTGCCCTGATGTTTCGTATGTGTTTAGTGAATTTAAGTTTGTGGTCAATTGTGATTCCAAGGTATTTTACGTCGTTTTTTGGTTGTGTCGTTTGGCCGTCTGCAGTTATTGTAGGGGAGTCAGCGTTGAGTCTGTGGTTTGTGAGCAGAAGTTGGTTTTTTGACGCGTTTGGTGTTAGTCTCCATTTATAAAACCATGTCATTGTGTTGTTTGTTAGTGTTTGGAGTCTTTGAGCTGCTCTCTCAGTAGTTTTGTCATGTACAATAAGTGCCGTGTCGTCTGCGTATTGTAATATGTATGCCGATCTGTCGATTTGATTTTTGTCTGGTAAGTTGTAATTGTATATGTCATGGCAGTATATATTGTAGAGAAACGGTGAGAGCGGGGATCCTTGAGGGAGCCCTTGTTCAGGGGAAAAAGAAAATGACAGTGTTTTGTCAATTCGTACTTGTAGTTGTCTGTTTTCTAGTAAGTTCTTTATGGTGTGTAGTAGATATGTTGGTGTGTGTAGTTTGTGTAGTTTGTATAGTAAGCCTCTATGCCAGACACTGTCAAAAGCCTTGTTAATGTCCATAAACAGGCAAGATGTCTTTCTGTCAGTTAGGTGGATAGTTCAAGTACCAGTCGTTGATCAAGTTCCAGTTGTCATTGTCGAAGTTAGGGTTTGTCGATATGCTGAAGGTCCTCTGATAGTGTCTGGCGAATGCGTCCGCTTTCTCTTTGTCTGTGTAGCGTTCTATTCCGTTTTCGTCAATTGTGTCAGTAGTGCCAGTCTTCCTGTATTGCGCCAGTTTCTTAATTTTTCGCCAGTATGTTTTGCCTTTGTCCTTCTGTATTTCTTTACATGTTTCTAGCCATTTGTCTTGTCGGTATTGTCCAATCAGAGTTTTAATGTTTCTGTTAAGTTGGTTCATTGTCTTTTTTAGGTCGTTATTTTGAGTGTTTGTATATAGTCTGTACAGTTCTCTCTTATGTTTTATTAGTCTCAGTATGTATTTGGGTAGTGTATGTCGGTAGAAAGCATTTTTTATTTCCGGGCTAAATTTTCCTATGGCTAGTGAAAGTTGTTGTTGTATGGTTTCTATTGAAATGGGGTGTGCTTGTGATTGAATGTAGTCATGTATATGTTGTTTCACTTTGTCTATGTCAGTCTTTGTTAGGTTTAAGTTTTTCTCTATAGGTGTATTGGAGGTAGGTTGCGTATGTTGTAAGTCTATGTTAAACGTAATAGCCAGGTGGTCGGATCCAAGCTCGTTGGTTAAGTTTATGTTGTTGATGGTGTTTGTCAGGTTTCTTGTGTGCAGTAGAACGTCTGGTGTTGAGTCTGGGTTTGCGGGCATCAGAAAAGTTGGTGGGGTGTGCTGTTTTATAAAGTCGGAATTTTGTAGAAATCTTTTAAACTGTTTCGTTTTGCTTTTGTTCATATTAAAGTCGCCTACAATTATTGCATATTTATAGATGCTCGCTTTAGTCAGTATGTTTTGTTCTAGGTTGGAGTGTGGGTGTATGTATGTCAGAAATATGTGTATCAGGTCGTTTAAGTAGGGTAGCGTAAAGTGTAGACAGTCGTTCAAAGGGTTGTTGAGGGAGGGAGGATTTGCTCTTCCAAGTTTATATGTTGGTTTTAGGAGAGCTGCGACCCCGCCCCTGGCTTGATTGATGGTATTTCCATGCCCATAGATATACTGCCAATTTCTGCACGTTGGTGTTTGTCCTAGTTTGGTTTTAGTCTCTACAAATATGCAGCAGTCTGTGTCGTTTTGTTCTATGTAATTGTAAATAAGTGTTTTTTTGCTGTTAAGTCCGTTGATGTTCGCGTAAAGTACTTTCATATTGAATCTTGTATGCTCGTTACTGTCTGTCTCATTTGTTCGCAGGGTTCAGTTGGAGAGCGTCCCTCGGGCAGGAGCATGTCAAACATTAGGATGTAAACATGGTTCCCGAAGAAAACAACGGAGGTGTCAATGTCGAAGTCTTCTATAAATTGTTTTCGTAGTTTTTTTAGTAGTTCGTCTCTGTTGGTATTGTTTGTCTTGTTAAGTTGATGTTTGTATTTGTTTATGATGTGGTCATGTGTTGTAATGGGTGTGTGTATTCTACTTGCCACTGTCGTTGTCTCCGCAATCCCGGACGTACGTTTGTTTACACATTTTATTTTTACGTTTGGGATGCCGACGATTGGGGCTGTCGGTCGTTTGGGGCATTTCATGCTCCATGCTGCGTGGTCCTCTGATTTGCATGCTGCGCACTTGGTTGGCAGTGGTGACTCGCATTTGGATGTTGGATGGGGTCCCTGGCACTTGTTGCATCTTGGTGCTTGTTTGCAGTCTTCAGTTTTGTGGCTGAACAGGTTGCATTTCCCACACGGCGCAGGCACGGGTGCTGGTGGTTTACTTTCGGTGATTTTGAAAATGCGGCCCAAAAAATGAACCGCACGGTCGCTCATCAACCTTTCGTATGTGGATATGTCGCCGGTTATTAACCTCATCATGAGTGTGGGTGCGTTGCGCTCTCGCGAGATAATTCTCCTGCAGAACCTTATTCTGAAGCCCTGCTGCTCCAGGCGTTCCAGAAACATGCTGTCTTCAATGTCCAGGTCGACCCCAGTGGCGACGACAGAATATGATGGTGTAATATGGTGGTGACCTGACTTTTGTTGTCAGATTAGTGGGAGGTTATCGTTTTTTTGAAATTTGTAACTTGTTACAGTGTTTTCTTGTTTTAGTTGTTGTAAAATTGTTGATGTTTTGTCCTCCTGGTTGGTTTTGATTAGGAAGTAATTATCTTGCCTGATAATCACATCCTTGTTGTTGGGGTTGAGTTCCTCCCACCTGATTGCAAATTGGACTCTGGTGATGGTCGACAATGCGTTCGCTGTGAATGTGTGCGAATACGTGGGAAATCTTGTTGATGTTGTCTTGCTCTTTGTTGTTTGGTTTTTGTTGTTTGTAGACTGATAGTCCAAAGCTATTCGTTTGGCCTCAGGTGTTGTCGTTGTGGGGGTTGGCTGGGTTGGCTGGGTTGGCTGGGTTGGCTGGGTCGTCTTCGGTTTTCTGCCCCGTTTTTTCGTTCGTGGCTTTTTGAACCCACCATCCTGGGAGGCATAATCCGATTCGGATTCTTGCGAACTCCGAGGGTCCATCCTTTGGTTTGAATTCCACTCGTATATATATATATATATATATATATATATATATATATATATATATATATATATATATAGTCCGTTTGTGAAAAGTTCACAGTGGCAACGTTGCACAGTCCAAAGTTTAAACGAGCCTGATGCCTTTTCAGGTAGCAAAACCGGGCGGTTTAGCTTCGCTTTGCTGGTCTCACTTTTGGCACTTTCGCACTTTTACACCATTGGATTGGCGCGCTCGTAAACACCCAACCGCTCGCTACGGTGGCTCGACTCCTCGTTAATGGACCAATTTTCGGAGATACCATGAATTCTCCTTTCTTGGTTGCCAGTACGAACTCTCAAACATTTCCGGTGCCAATCCCCAACAAATTGTCAAACAAAGAAATCAAATCAATGGATTAAATAAAAGCAACGCAATTAACTTGTATTTTGCAGAATAAAATAACGTTTCAATTCTGCATATTTTAAAATTTTATGATATTATGCTTCCTCTACATGAAAATCGCATTCTATTCAGATATTGCTTGCATAATCCGACGATATGCAAGATTTACGATAAAACTAGGTACGTTTTATAATAAATCCATGTTGTGGCATACCTAACTTAACGCAACAAGTAATAACGTTTAAACCAACATAAGCCATAACTCAATATAATTCTATATCAAAGGATTTTTAAGCGGCTTAAGCTGGCAGATAATTTTTAAGCTTAAGCCGCTTTAAAAATACCTTTCATTTAATTTGCGGACACTAACATCTTTATTAATATTTATTTGTACTCTCTAAGCCTGAATGATATCCGTATTCAAAATATGGAGGCTTTCAGGCTAGCGGCTCATTTACTATTTTTGTTTCAATAAAATGTTATTTAAACATGTGAATTCAGAAAGTTAAAAATACAATATTTTCCAGAGAGTTTGCAAATTTGTCTTCAACTTTGATGCAAAATTTTAAATTACAATTCGGTTCGGTAATAAATTGAGATGACTTTAAGATTGCTTCTGATTGCGTCCGAAATCATAATAATAAGGCACCTTGTACAGATGCTGGATAAGAGTTGACACCCTAAACAGATAATTATCTTAGGCTTTATGCCATGTATGTACCTAACAAATTGCCCAAATGCTAATCAACACGTTTCTATTCATTCTTGAAATTCGTGTAATGTTCATTAATTGAAGCTCAATGATTGGAAAAACCATGCAAATTCCGATAAAATTAATCAAGTGATATTATCAAACAGCAAATGGAAGCTTTTATGCAATCCGGCGACTAATTAACTCCTATATTTCCATATTAATGGCTGATAAGCCGTAGTTTCATTAAAACATTATAATATTAACCGAAATTATAATTAAAAATTATATATTTAGTTTCTAGATTAAACGTTGATAATTTGGATACTGCTTAGTGATCAACGATATGCCTGTCAATTACATGTTCTCATAAAACGGAAATAATATACCGTATAAATACTTAATAGATTGCTAACAATACAGTAGTAGAATTACTATGCACGTGAGGCAAATGTTTTGTTCGGCTTAATTAATGTTCAAAAAGAGGCTAAAAGAAATTTCAGACCTTAAAATCTGTGTTGATTTGCTAAACCATATTCTGGAGCTGGTCTATTGTCGAGTGTTGGTCACGAAAGCAAGTATTGATTATTAGGTAAAACTTCCAGTTTATTCACATATGCGTGAGCCTCTAAAGAAAAAGAATTTCATATATCTTGGACGGTATAGGCAGTAAGCTTAGAGGTCTATAAAACCTTGGCGTCTCTGTTAGCCTGTTATCCTCGCTTAAGACTCATTATAATCTGTGCACTACTCAATGACTTTGGATTATAATTAATTCTAGAATTGACATTGCGTGTCCTAGGTAGATAGGATCACTAATGAGGAGATACTCAGACGAATGGATAAAAGCAGAGAGCTTATGTTGGCCACCAAAGAGCGTAAGCTACAATACATAGGACACATAATGAGAGCAGAGCGGTATGGGATCCTTAGAATCATTATTGAAGGAAAAATCAAGGGTAAAAGATCGATAGGAAGGCGACAAAATTCATGGCTCAGAGACTTACGTCAATGGTTGGGAAGAACATCAATAGAAATATTTAGAGGTGCAGTCTCGTACACCATTGTTGCAAGTTGGATCGGCAACCTCCGGAGGGAGACGGCGTCCTAAGAAGAAGAAGAAGAAGAATGGCATTATATATTTTGATGATGGCTTCCCGACATTTAATTTAATTAAGTTAGAAAAAAAGATCCCCGATCCTTTTTCTCTCGTTTGTGATTCTTTTAACATCACTATTCCTGTATATATTAACAAGGAGGATGAGGAGATCCAAAATTCCAGTTGGATGGCTAAGATTAAGTATTATTTTATTACCATTTTCTTCATACCTGATATTAAATATTGGGTTTCGTTGAAATGTATTTAATGAAAGCCCCGCAAACATATCTGCCTTCTATTCATTTCGGCGATTTATAGCTGAAGCAAGTTCTTTCAATTCATTAACAGCCGTCTTGAATTTGGCCTTCTCCTATGAAGAACTATCTAATTCCCCCTGTTTACGTAGTTTACGCTTTTAAAATACTATCCATTATTTTATAACATTCAGCTTATCATTGATATCTGTCACCTTAGCTTCAGAAGTGGCTTTCCATGCAGCTTGTTGAATGCTTGCAGCTTTTTTAGTATCTACTCCCTATGCAACGCAAAAATGGATAGCATCTGATTGTTCGTGTCTGTCAGAAGACCAGTATGATAGCTCACCAGCTGCTACTGTCCTTAAGTGTTGTGTATATTTTCCTGACTGTCAATTTATTTTAACAAATTTTCCTGGGTTTCAGTCAATTTTATTGTTTATTACTTAAAATGTTACAAATACGTTTCGCTTGATGTGGTATCGCTTGATGTGGTATCGTAATAAATATCGCTTGATGTGGTATCGTTATACACAAACATCCCGGTAGATTACTCAATACAGTGCATAAGAAATAAATGGTCTGAAATAAAGGAACATACATCATTACCCGAAAATGAATTTATTGGGGCGGTAGAGCTGTGCCTTAAGTCCACTTACTTCCAGTACGAGGACAATTTCTATTCGCAAATATATGGAGTAGCTATGGGGTCTCCCATAGCTGCAACAAATGCAAACCTTGTAATGGAAAGTCTGGAATAAAAACTAATACCTGATTTAAACTTTAAGTGTGGATTTTTTAAAAGATACGTGGATGATTGCATAATGTGCCTGCCAAACCAAAAAGTTCAATACACACTGGATAAGTTTAATGCGTTCCATGAGACCATTAAAGTCACCATTGAGGAAGACAAAAACAGATCATTAAACTTTTTGGAGATGGCGGTTATTATATATGACGATAATGGGGAAATAAAAACAAACTGGTACACAAAGGATGTGTGGTCTGGTAGATACTTGAATTATCAATCATATGCACCTATACAATATAAAAGAAGTGTTGTAACGGCTCTTACTGATAGAGCAATTAAATTGGCACATTATAGATACAGAACAAAAAATCTTGAAAAAATAAAAAGATACTAGTAATGAACAACTATCCCAAAGCTTTCTTCGAACCAATTATAAAACAAAGAATTAATAAAATATACAATTCAAATAAATGGAACAACATAAATAATATAAAAAAGAAAAAAGAAGGTGAAATCAAGTATGTATCATTACCATATATACCAGAAATCAACACAAAAATAAAAAATGTTTTAAAACCACATAATATTACTATAGCGGAAAAAACTAAAAACAACTTAGCAAAAGAATGTTTTACAAAATTTAAACCTAGAAGCGATAAGTTGGACACACCTAACGTAATATACAAGATTGACTGTTTGAACTGTGACAACACATACATAGGTCAAAGAGGGCAATATTTAAAGAAAAGAATATACGAACATAAGTATAGCTTAAGAAAGGTTAACGAAAATGCAACAGCATTAGCACAACATGCACAACAAAAGTTGCATGATTTTGATTTCGATAACACACAAATATTGATCAATGAGGAAAACTATAATAAGAGAAGAATCCATGAAATGATACAAATTAAGAAACATCAGAATGCAATAAATTTCAGATCAGATACAGACAATCTTAGCTCTGTGTATCATACACTAATTAGATGATCGCATGCATGAACTGATTGGACCAGGTAAATGAAATGTAAACATCTGATATTGAGGAATTGCCAAGCAATTCCTAGAATGCAAAGAAAAGACGAAAGATAAACAGTTTTTTTGTTTCGCTCGCTTGATATCGAGTAAAATATGGAAAATTCAGTGACCAGTCAAATGTGAAGGTAGAAGCAACTATATACGTAAGTTAAATTTAGATCTCTAAACAATAGATTCTAGTCTTTTCTCAGACATGTTTGTCCTGACTCATCACCTGAAAACCAATGTTCTTGATGTACTTTTTAATATGTGTGTGATTTGTATTTTAATATGTGAATTTTGGTGAAAGTTTTCTATTTAAATTGATGATAACTGTAAATATATATTTTAGACAAACTGATGATGGTGGATAAAGACACCGAAACGTATTTGTAACATTTTAAGTAATAAACAATAAAATTGACTGAAACCAAGGAAAATTTGTTAAAATAAACTGTCCTTAAGTTATTGTCATTTATAGTATTACCTAATGCTCTGCTTTTCGGAGCTGCCACTTGAGAAAGCCAAATTTGGTGCCTTCCACTGAAATCTTCCCCAGCAATAAAGCTATTTCCTAGTGTTTCGAAGAACTGTTCATACGTTTCTTTTTGTGTACAGTCATCCACATTGCTTTCCAATCAAGCATTCCTCTTCATATTTGTCAAATTTATAGTGTTTTCGTTTATTGTAGATGGTTATAATACTGCTAGGTAAATTTCATATTGGGCTATTTTGATATGAGTGATTGATTTTGATTTGATTGAAGCTACGCTTGTGTTGTGAGCACTATTTCAATATATTTTTTTAAAAAAAGGTTGTGACTTATTGCCGTGTGCGTTCCTAACGACGTTTTGTATTTGCTTTTTGTTTGATTTTTGTCATTTTACTGACAAGAGTTGTGGGCAGTTAGAGCATTATACTCCAATGCTACATCAGTTTCTTAATTATGTCTTTTCTTGTCTGTATTGATGGTCTCTTGCAGATAGCACTAATTTGATTATTATCCATTCTTCCCTTCTTGTAAGCTGTCAGATTGAAATTGCACAAATGGCGGACTCGATGGTTTTAATGCAGACTCAAAATCTCGACTTTTGTCGTCAAAGGTTGGTATTTGATTCCCCTTCGTTGCTTCACTCTTCCTGGATCGATTTTCCGTCCCCTCCATTCAAAAATGTGGTCAGTAAAGGTGGGGCGACCACCACGTTGCTAGACAAAACAAACCATGACAAAGACTGCGGATATTCGGAAGCGAGATACAAATATTTAATTATTGAAATATAAATAACATCGAAAATATTAAAAACCCTAACCTGACAAATTTGTTTACTAAACATATTAGAAAGAAATATCGGTTGAATACGAAATAACCTAATAATTACTTAATTAATAAACTAATAATTACTTAATTTTACAAACGGATTCGCAGACAGGTGGACCGCTAATCAAAATCAAAATTTAACCGTCATAACAGGAAAGATAAATCAAACATTTTATCGAAGAAGCTGCCTTCAAGTTCCAGTGAAAGTGACATAAAATCAAGAACAAAAACAAGGGGTCCCTTTTACGTCTCCAAATGTTTTCCATTTACTGGAAGCACTGGAAGCGTTGTGTAAATAAAGGTCTGATGACAGGTGAAATCGAAATGCGATCCTTATCACTTTGTCTCCACTTTGGGTATCAACAAAAAAAACGTGATGCCCTTCAAGTGGAATGTATAACTTCTTTCAAGGCAAATTTGAGTCAGAAAATTACGTTCCAATTCCTCCCAAAGTAATCTGGATAAGATGCAAAAAGACTCTGTCGATATATTCGAGCTTACGTTACGTTTTCTAGGTTAATTTGCACACTGTTTTAATTAAATATTGCTTAAATCCTCTTTCTAATTAAAGGAAAGTTTGTCGAGTTTAGCCCGAAGTCCTGCGACCGTTCTAGATATTCTAAAAGTTCTTAATTAAACGGAAAACGCTGATGAACTATCACTAATTGGAACAATAAACTAGCGCACGTAAATTCCAATTGTTTGTCAATCAATACGATTAATAGAAATAGTGATTGCAAATTCAAATTAGAAAAAACAGGGCGATTCAAAATTGGCGTCATTCCTTTTGTGGGGTTATATGCAGCAACGGACCACAAGCTGCTAAACATTTTCTACAAAATGAGAAATGGTCTTCGCCAATCTGACTGGAATAAGGTGGACGCCACTTCCTACAACAGCATCCAAAGAGAACTAGAGAGAGCCACGCAGAGGTAAAAGCAAAAGTTTGTAAAATTTGAAAAACTAAAATTAAAGAGAACAACTCAAATCACACCAGGCCTGGACCCAGCACAAACCGTGGTTAATCTCAGCAGTCATACTTTAACACCTGAGGAGCGATCTGTCTTGGCCAAGGGAGGAAATTTTTTCAATTAGAAATCGAAATTTTTTCAGAAATCAGTTCGAAAATGATACCAATAGAGGAGATCATTTCTTGCAACGACGCGGCGCTGCAATGACTTCCGGAACAAGCAGCAACTGAAATACTCCTGGAAATCGCCCAAATCCTTCAGAGAGCAAAACCACCGCCAACCAACCTAAGGGGAGAAGAACAACAAGCTCTCAAAGAAAAAAGAAGGAAGACAAACATCGTTGTCCTGCCAGCTGACAAAGGCAATGCTACTGTCATTATGAACAGAGAGGAATATCAGCAGAAGTTTCAACATAAAACATGTTTTATGTACTTTGAATCAAGTTAGACAGCATTATTGGAATGATCGTAGTATGACTCGTTAATGGTTACAAAGGTCAGGCTAAAAGACGTAAGCAGTAGAGGGATTCTATTGCAGGTAATATCAAAATTTAAAAAACTAGTTTTTGATACAAATTTCTTCATTATTAGTTGATTTGTGCTCATCTTCATATGTATACAAATTGTATGTTTGTGTGCGATTGTTAAAACTCGCAATCTATCTTTGAGACATACTGCATTTTTATAACATGTTGTAATTGGGAAATCACTAATAAAGTAAACATTAATAAATTATAAAATATTGATTTTCCTGAAAAACACTAAATTTTAATGTAAAATTTCATAAGCATTTATTTGAAATCCCTAAATTGTATTTCTATGTTCCTTTTTGATATCGTTCCTTAAAATATTATCAATTTATTGACAGCTTTCCAAACGGGTAAAAAATTTAATGTAATAGGCCGATTTGATTCTTTCGTTACTTGCCAATTAGACTCCACTTCTCCCAGCTGAAATGCTTAGCCAATTTTTGCCATTTCAAACCCGCCAGTTTGGTGGAAAATAAAGACAAACAAAAAACGACCCGAAACAACTAACAAGTGCATTTTCAAATTAACGCTGCTGATTTTTTTTGGTAATTCAAAACTAATAAACCGCAACGATGCGGCTGTAATGAAATTCTAGTAGGCTCCGAATTTTAGAGGCATATCGTATCGTAATTTGATACCTTCCGAACGTTATCTCCTTAGTGATCCGTAAAATTAAATTACATGGATACGGTCGCCTATATCCCCCAATCTGAGCGGTAATTCCCAAAAATATGGTACGGGTTTTGTGTGCGTGTCCTGATATTCGTAATGCGGTCTAAATCCTGCATGGCATTCGAATATCCATTAAAGAACCTCCCAAGTTTTCGACTGGGAACATTTCATGTCATTAGTTAATACCGCTGCCTTATTAAGTGGTTAGTACATGGGAAATAAAGAAAATTTGACGGAATTTGGCGGATTTATTGGCATTTGACTAGCCACCCAAATATTACCAAGCAAGTATTATAGTAAAAGATACAATTTAATCCGACTGAAAAATTTATTATTAGAGCAAAATAACAGCAATATAAAAACTAATTAAAAAATAAATACAATTTTAACCGTGTGGATGGGATATAAAAGAAGAAAACCTGCAGCATTCAAAAATAATCTAGCTAACTAGCCCAGACAGGGCTAGATTTGATATAAATATATCAATACAAGAAAAAGGAACAATACCTCCTCCCGATATGAGTGAACAATCCGCAGACAAACCTCTTACGTCAGAAACATGATAGATAGCAGGGGATGGGACAAAGAATAGACGCGAGCATCTGGCCAGAGTTGAAAAATCACGTCTTCAGGAAGAAGACAAACTAAATCAATAGGGATCATCACAAAGTTCTTCGTAGACTCAAATCTGTCTAGAAGGTAAGTGGTTATCAAAAGAATTGCCATTGAATTCAAAGCTAGAAGAACTAATATTATGGCTTGTTTAACCAAATAAAATTAAACTTTTCAGTTAAATAATCGGAATACAGAAAACGGCCAAAGACAATTTCCTGAAATGCAACCAAATTTACATTAGCAAAATAGGTACTGAAAAAACCATTACCTATAATTAACCAAATGCAAGCAAGAAGTTAAGCAAACTTTGTTCAGGCTTCATTTAATATAAATTTATATAAAAAATTTTTCCTGGGTTTTAGTCAATTTTATTGTTTATTATTTAAAATGTCATAAATACGTTTCGGTGTCATCAGTCTCCACCATTATCAGTTTGTCTAAAATATATATTTACAGTTATCATCAATTTAAATAGAAAACTTTCACCAAAATTCACATATTAAAATACAAATCACACACATATTAAAAAGTACATCAAGAACATTGGTTTTCAGGTGATAAGTCAGGACAAACATGTCTGGGAAAACACTAGAATCTATTGTTTAGAGATTTAAATTTAACTTACGTGTATAGTTGTTTCTACCTTCACATTTGACTGGTCACTGAAATTCCATATTTTACTCGATATCAAGCGAGCGAAACAAAAAAACTGTTTGTCCTTCGCCTTTTCTTTGCATTCTAGGAATTGCTTTGCAATTCCTAAATATCAGGTGTTTATATTTCATTTACTTGGTCCAATCAGTTCATGCATGCGATCATTTAATTAGTGTATGATACACAGAGCTAAGATTGTCTGTGTCTGATCTGAAATTCATTGCATTCTGATGTTTTTTAATCTGTATCATTTCGTGGATTCTTCTCTTATTATAGTTGTTTTCATTGATTAATATTTTTGTGTTATCGAAATCAAAACTATGTAACTTTTGTTGTGCATGTTGTGCTAATGCTGTTGCATTTCCGTTAACCTTTCTTAAGCTATATTTATGTTCGTATATTCTTTTCTTTAAATATTGCCCTGTCAATCTTGTAGCAACATAAATGCCCCAACTTACCAATTATCTAAATATCTGTCATCGGTGTTGAGTAATGTATTGGGAAAGTCACAATATCACGTTAGGGACTCATGGAGTTTCTGTGAATTTATAAAAAAGCAGAAAATACCTGAGAACCATCGCATAATATCACTTGATGTAGTATCGTTGTACACAAACATCCCGGTAAATTACTCAATACAGTGCATGAGGGATAAATGGGATGAAATAAAAGAATATACATCATTACCCGAAAATGAATTTATTGGGGCGGTAGAGCTGTGCCTTAAGTTCACTTACTTCCAGTACGAAGGCAATTTCTATTCCCAAATATATGGAGTAGCTATGGGGTCTCCCATAGCTGCAACAATTGCAAACCTGGTAATGGAAAGTCTGGAAGAAAAACTAATACCTGAATTGAATTTCGAGTGTGGATTTTTTAAAAGATACTTGGATGACTGCATAATGTGCCTGCCAATCTTAGCTCTGTGTATCATACACTAATTAAATGATCGCATGCATGAACTGATTGGACCAAGTAAATGAAATATAAACACCTGATATTGAGGAATTGCAAAGCAATTCCTAGAATGGAAAGAAAATGCGAAGGATAAACAGTTTTTTTGTTTCGCTCGCTTGATATCGAGTAAAATATGGAATCTCAGTGACCAGTCAAATGTGAAGGTAGAAACAACTATACACGTAAGTTAAATTTAAATCTCTAAACAATAGATTCTAGTCTTTTCCCAGACATGTTTGTCCTGACTCATCACCTGAAAACCAATGTTCTTGATGTACTTTTTAATATGTGTGTGATTTGTATTTTAATATGTGAATTTTGGTGAAAGTTTTCTATTTAAATTGATGATAACTGTAAATGTATATTTTAGACAAACTGATGATGGTGGAGAAAGACACCGAAACGTATTTGTGACATTTTAAATAATAAACAATAAAATTGACTGAAACCCAGGAAAAATTTTTTGAAATAAATTGTAGTACAGTCAGGAAAATATACACAACAATAAAAAATATTTGCTAACTATATAAGTTAGCAAAAGGAAGATCTTGCTAACTTGATTTCATTAGGAAAGCCACTATCTCTGTTGGCTATACTTATATTATTTCTAAAGCAGGCTATTCACATCGTCCAAATCAGTTCATATTTAAATCTGTAAATGAATGGCATTTTAAGAGAATTAAATTTCTGTGTGGAAACTAAACTGGACAAGAGCTAAGATGATAAAACACCAGTTGTTGCACCAAAGTTGCATCGGGTTTAGGTGGAACCGAAATAGCTAACATTGCAATAAAGCAAATTGGAAATGTTTTTTGAGGTTTTGTAGATTTCTATTAAAAATTAAATTCTAATACTGATTAGGGGTAATAGATAGATATATCTAGCCAGATATCCATCTAGCAAGACCGTCGGACGAAAAAAGACACAACCCGACTGAGTTGGCGGTGTCAACCAAAATCGTCTTCCTTTTACAAAATACAAATGAAAAGTGCAAAAATGCAAAAATCCAGCGTTTGCTGGTTCGAACTTAATCTAAGACTAAATTTGAAAATATCCATCTACGTTATAGAACGAGCATCTCAATTGCAAAACGAAAATCAACACTTCCTTGATCGATGCTCATAAAATATACAGTACTAATTGGTTTGGTTGGTGCTTAAATTATTACTGAAATCGAAGGATTTAGACAAATTAGTTTACAAATTATTTTTAAATTACTAAAATTGCTTCCACTTACGACGACTTTACACAAAAAACAGATATTCTCCCTGCTTTTTTTGGCACATTAAGGCGCGTTAAAAATATTTCTTTTTGCGCCTGCAAATTTTCTACATGTTTTATTTTTGGAGCTTTTATCGCAAGCGAGCGTTTTCTAAAGTGTCACAAATAAAGCGGACTTTGGTAGAATGTTTTAACGAAATGATTTATTTTAATGCGACAGTTCGCAAGATTACACAAAATACGTAAAAGCCGTGAAAAAACGTCGTTCATTTTTGCGAATGACTAAACTTAGAAGAGAAGCAAAAGTGGAGTACTGCGTTTCGTAAGTATTGTAGACACTTATTAAATTGATTCAAATTAAAAGTGGCTTTATGATGTGTAAATCAGATTAGCAATCAAGTTCCCAACAAAGCCTTTTTTGTAAAATATTTGGTCTATACAAAATTTTTAATATAATGTTGGCGTGTTGCCTCTGCTTACATACGGGGCTGAAACGCTTACCCTCACAAAGAACACTACAAATAGAATAAGTATCGCGCAGAGGAAAATGGAGAGGTCAATGTTAGGTCCGGTCAATGACAGGTCCGGAGTGACGGACGCGGTACCCGTATAACAACCTTAAAATGGAACTGGGCTGGTCATGTGGCGCTACTTACGGACAATCGCTGCACAAAGCGGATACTTGAGTTGAGACCGCGCCAAGACGCATACAGAAGTAGAGGCCTTCCACCAACCAGATGGACCGGCGACATCAAAAGGATAAAGACCAACTAGATAGAGGCAGCACAGGATCGGCCAGTATGGAGAACGCTACGGGAGATCTATGTCCAACAGTGGACGCGATTGGTCGCTTCATGATGATCATTTGAAAAACTTTTTTCTCAGCTAGCATCCTGACGTCAGACCGCGTGACTATCACGTCATATATTCTGAAATTCGCGCACATGTAACGATTTAGACGTTCCACCATAAAATGATGATTTTGATGATTGCATAATAATACTTCTTTCAAAGCCCCTGCTAGAAGAGAGATAGGAATAATTATGGAATGCTTAAATGCGTTTAAATTTTATTGCACATATTTTACAGTCGTTTTTCACGTTAAAGTTTGGTCAATCTTAAATCCATCGGCGTCTTCATGCGTCGTGATACCTACACCATATGCAGTCGAAACCTAAATGGACAGGAGTATCTTGCATGTGCTAGGAGCATACACTTTATTAATTATTGAATGTTATCAAAAAGGTTAAATAAAGTTATAGCAATAAATCTTGCCGAAAGCATTAATATTTAGCCTTTATCATACGTATAGTGTAACTTTTAACACCTAACAGTAAATTTTTATTAGAGAAATATGAAAATGTTAAGAAACGATAATGTTTGTAAGTGGGTGTTTGTTAATTTTTCTTTTAAAATATATTTGGGTATATTTTCACCAATTTCAGATTTTTTTATTTGCTTTAATGCATACGTATAAAATATAAACTTCATCGATAACACACAAAAAATGTAGGAAAAGTAAGAACCTCTAGGTATTTCATAAATATTACGATAGCTGCGGCTTTATTTTGTTAGAGATGACGTTTAGCCTAAGTACCATTCAAAAATAGCCATTTCAAGACAAGCTTTTATAAATATGAAGCATTGTACTGCGGATCCCGACCGGAACGAAACCGGAAGAGCAAATTTTATATTTTACATTCGATTGACCAAAACAAATGGAATCCTTTATTTCAAGGGGCCTTATCTAGCTGACCATTCACGAAGCTCTTAGAATTTATTTCAGTGAATTGAGTCCATCAAGGTAATCTAAAAAGGTAACATTGCGGTATTTTTGGCAATTTTCTCTAACGACCGCTTTTGATCATTGGTCCGACATTTGGCTGGATTTTCTGTACATGCAATTGTTAAAATATACGAACTGACTGAGGTTTTATGAATAAATAACTAGCTCGCTAACTGAACATACTCAAAGGCGAATTAATTTTTTTCTGATTCCTAAAAAAATTATGATGTGACATTAATTGAACGAGCGCAGTATGTCAGAAGATATTTGCCAAGAAAAATAAAACATGTATTACATATATAAAATAAAAATTCCTTTCGTAAAGACTTTTTGTTCTTCTCTTGGCCTCCAGACTCCATGTCCCGTTTAACATATCCAATAACACACAAAACCAAGAAATTGTGAATCGGGATAAACTGGTTGAGGTTAAATTCAACATCAAAGGCCTCCACGAACATAGTATTAGACACCTGTACCAAAGCCGCTTGGATCAAAAGCTGGATAATGAATATCTAACACGTCAGACCGACGACCTATATACACATGTTATAGAATCAACAGCCAACAAAGCACTAGGCATGGATAATACCCGCCGGTATAAAAAACATAATAAAAACCTGACCTGGAATGAAGAGCTACAACAACAGAGAGACACAAAAGAGCAGGTATATAACAATAATGGCTTAATATACAAAATACAGATAATAAAATCACTTACTAACGAGAACAGGCAAAGTCTAAAAACATGATAAAGCAGAATAAAAACGACATATGGGAAAGGAAATGTAAAGAGATCGACAACTTCATAGGGGTAAATAGATCGTCTGAAGCTTGGAAAATAATCAGAACATTAAATACTGACACCGTAAATAGAATAAACTTGTATAGGCTAACCCGTCTATACAGATTAATAAATGGCACCAACACTACTCACAAGAACTTAAAGGAGAATAGAGCACCATATCTGGCAGCATCTCCGAAAACCTAGCGAGTACAGGGCCCACGAGTAGAAATTATCGAGGAAAGGATGTGGAAAGTAGGTAAGTCAATGAAGAATAACAAGGCCAGCGGAACAGACGGAATACTGATGATACTGACCGCAGGACTGATTAAATGGGGGACGCAACACCTTATCAAACACATTCAAAGACTCTCTACTAGATACATGAATGCAGACAGAGTACCTCTGGTGTGGAAAGAAGCCTGGATTACTCCCATCCACAATAAGGGAAGGAGAGATGAATGTTCCAACTATAGGTGTGTCTCCGTTACCAGCACCATGAGCCGTCTCTATGGAAAATTCATCCAAAGTTTAATAGAAGAAGAATACGAACACCAAGAAGTTGAAGAACAGGCAGGTTTTCGAGCGGGTCGCTCATGCATAGTTCAAATCTTCAGTCTGACCCAACTAACCGAGAAGAAAGTAGCAAGAAACGGAGAGGTGTACTTTCTGTTCTTGGATCTTACGGAGGCATATGACACCGTTTCTGTACAAAACCTATGGCGAGTAATTCAGGATAAGTTATACATTAATAACAGCTGTAACACAACTTTATGATCAAATAACATCGAAGGTCAAACTAAATGGTGAATTATCAGAAAGTATGCTGTCTGTCCCGCATATTGTTTAAAATATACCTCAATAAAGCACTAAGGAAGTGGTGAAGAGCATGCAGCAGAATGGGAATAACCATTAATGAAGATTCAACGCTGTATTCTTTACATTTTGCAGATGACCAGGTTCTTATAGCGCAGGACAAGGAGGGTCTGGAATTCATGACAAGAAGACTATTTAAATAGTACGAAGAATGGGGACTGTCGGTGAATCGATCGAAAACAAAATATTTGTGCATTGGAAACGACAGAGGTGACCTAGACCCAGAAGAAGACGGAACAATAGGAGCATGCACCGAATACGTATATCTTGGAACAAAAATTGAGACTGGAGGCCGTACACAGAAAGAAATAGAACAACGCATCATAAAAGGGAAGAAAGTGATCGGCTGTCTAAACTCCATCTTATGGTCAACATGTATAGCCCGAGAAAGGAAACACCTCCTATACAACTCCATATTTAAGAGTATAGTGCGGTATGGATGGGAAACGTGGCAACTTATTACCCACCTAGAGCGGAGGTCGCGTTATCTGGAGATTGACTTCTGGCGTAGAGCAGAAGGAAAATCAAGGTTGGAGAGGATAACTA
The DNA here is from genome assembly GCA_024550625.1 of Dendroctonus valens. Classification (NCBI taxonomy): domain Eukaryota; kingdom Metazoa; phylum Arthropoda; class Insecta; order Coleoptera; family Curculionidae; genus Dendroctonus; species Dendroctonus valens. Next base: position 638,434 of record JAJTJO010000622.1, read on the forward strand.
ATGAGGAAATCAGAGTTATCATCAACGTCAAGACAGACATAATAAAAGAAATCCAACGAAGACAGTTGATATTGTACGGGCATGTTGAGCGGATGGATGACACAAGAATTCCCAAACAAATCCTCAGATGGACACCAACAGAGAGAAGAAAAAGAGGAAGACCAAAGACGACATGAATGAATGGAATGAAAAAAGCCATGTCGGAACGAAACCTACAACCAGGGCCATGGGAAGGCAGAAGACGATGGAAGAGAGGAACCGGAAGGCTCAAGACGCTATGACACCGAATAAAAAAAAGATAATGCTCATGAATGTATGATATTGGTCTATAAATTAATTTCAGTTTCAGCTGCAAAAACTATACAGGGTGTTTCAAAATTGGCGTGATTCTTTTTAAGGAGTTATAGGGGCTTACGTGGAGAGTACGAGAAAAATATTGAAAATTTTTTTTCCAAAATTTTCCGAAATATTTTAACTGTTGAAAATCGAATTTCAACTTTGTTAATCAGTATTATTTTGAAATGGTCCCATGTTTGATTGGTAACTTATTGGAATACTTAAGCATTCGAAAAGAAAAATTACTAATTTTGCATCAAATTATGAAAATTTTGATATAAAAAAGTACTCTTCCATAATTTTTTGATGAAAATCCAACGGTGCAACTATTTATTTTGTCATTATCAGGGAGTTAGAGGTAGATTGCTTTTGTCAAGAAAAAAAGCATTTGTCCAATTGTGACTTGGAGCTTCTTTCACAAAATGTACACCAATATCAAATATGCGGATATGCTATTAGTCATGGGGGAATGCCACAGTAATAAAGCAGAAGCTGTTAGAACTTACGCCAACAAAGTGCTGTTGACACTGGATGATAAGCCCCAGAAATTGAGGTAGATAGTGGACGGCCAAGAGGTGTTCGGGTTCCAGGCATAGAGCAAGAATTGTTGGAGATAGTTGCAGCCGAGCCTTCCGGGAAAACTCGGAGCTTTGCACAACAACTGACATTTTCAGAAGCAACTATGCACCGGATAATTACCGAAGAAGGGTACTACTACATTCCTACCATTTATTTAAGATGCACAATAAAACGGGTATTTAGCCCCTCGAATCTTACACCATCGGCTTACAATACGTACTGGACTGCATAAAAAAACATTACAGCCCTGGCCAATGACTCAAATAAAAACAAAACAATTTTTTCCACCAAAACTAAGAAGCATTGAACTGATTAATAAACTGCTCTGCGTAAAAGCAAACACATTACCTAATTACACTCAAGCAGCTTTATTTACGTTGCAACTTTTGTCTGAAAGGCGTTATTTAAAAAACGAATAAAATATAATTCCATCTTGTTATTGTGGAGCACGAAATTTAATTATTGTAAATCTCTTAAAAACACGAGGTAACGGTACATATTAAATTGGCACACTTAAAATCGTAGTGTTTTAGTACGACGCTTTTTCTGCCGGTCCTGAAATTTTCAGGTAAATATTTATTACCGTGCTAGAGAGCTTATAAATTTTCAGATGGATTTATGAAAACTTTAGAGACTTAGATGCAATGTTTGTAGGTTTAAATGATGCTGTTTTATAAGTTTTCTTCTGAGGAGGACGAAAATTAATGGCTTTAATTACGCGAAAGAAATCGCGCAAGTTGTACGGATGCTTTGTTTTGCAGCAGCTATGTTTTTCAAATTTTTCAGATTCCGATAATTTAAATTAAAATAATTTTTAAGTAAAACGCGGAATGGGGCAACTGAGAAATTCGTGTTTGAGGCTTTGAGAACAAGTATTATCATGAGTTGGATAAGTAGGTAATAAGTTCTTATCGTTTCAAAAACGTCAAGTTGAAAAAAGAGTTCAAGGAAAATGATAGAGTAACCATTGACATTATTGATTTATGAATGATGAATAGTGTAAATTGTTACAGAAAACACACGAGCGATGCAATTGCTACGGAAAATCTCGAAACTAATGGATTACCAAAACTTTTCCTAGAAGAACCTTAAAAAAGTAGCAGTTGGAGTAGTGAGTTTGTGCAAGAATACGTTTAACGTTCCATAATTATCTTCAGCTCATTAGACATGCTGTAATAGCATCTTCAAGAGCTAATACCTTTAATAAATACTCTCAACGTGTGTTTAAAACAAATTTTGTATATTTCCGTAATATCTCCACTTCTAAATCACCCTCAATGTGTTAAAAAAGAGTTCTCGGCATTCGGGAACTATGTCTTTTCACTTTAAACAAAAGGTGTTATTTTCCTTGTTGTTTCTTTTGTCAAAAATGCATTAACTTTTCGTCATCGTCTTCGTTAACTCATTTAACAGAAATGACTTATGAAATAAGGTCGTCATTTCCATTATATTTTCTAAAAGCGTTTATCAACATATTAAAAGCAGCTTTAAACAATGTTTTAAATTGTTTCCTATTCTATTGCTAGCTCTTTTTGCTTTTTTTTCTATACACCAAGCTCATGCGACTCTATTTATGGTACAGTAACCCGAAAAATTTGTTATTTTTATGCCAGATCTATCTGCACATTGTTTAGTATGAGTTGGAGGAGTAATTGGACTTGGAACTTGATCATTTGACATATTTATTCGCGCTTATCATTTCAAATTTATGAAAAATATATTAGTCCTACTAGATTAGGTTTTACTTTTCATACAACATCCCAAATTTGAAATTCTTTGATGCACAGAAAAAAAAATCAACTATTTAATGCTTGTTTATTTCAATAAGTTCACCGAAAATTAATAATTTAAGAGTATCTTGTTTAACGACGGTTTTCAGAGGCGGCCGAATTTAATTTACTTCCTCTTTTTATAATTTAAGTCCAATTTTCGCAATTCCGAATACAGTAGTATACGAACACACATGACCAAAGTGTTAAGAAAGGAAAGTAACATTGGGAATTTATCTAATCCAAAAAATTCTATTTCCGACCAAAATATGGTACATATTCAATTCTAAACACAGGTTGAAACTTTGCCCCTTAAATATTCTTTCAAAAAATTAGCAAATTTTCTTACAGCTTCACTTTAATTTATTTCCAGCCAAATCTAGCAAAATGTTGGCACTTCAATATTCACAGCCCTGAATACGAATGGCTGTTTTGCAAAGATGATAAATAAAACTACCCTTGCAACTCAAAATAACTGAGTTTGCAACACTTTGGCATATCCACAAAGACGGATTCATGGACCGTTTTATAGCAGCTCTTGTTTATTTTCGTGGAAAAACTCTAGCTTTAAATTTTCAGCTGTGTACCGAAATATATAAAACACCGGAAACATCTTTAATTAAAATGCTGAGGGCATTTGGCAAGGCAAAATGCGGATGCACAGTAAAGACGGATAATTATGAATTTACTCCATCGCCGTGCGATTCTCTTGTTGTTCATGTGAATTTTATTCAACAGCTGGATTAACGATGTCTTTGTTGTAGGTAACTGCGATGTTGTTTCCCAAGCAATATGGGCGCAAAAACATTTGACAATAAATAAGCCAAACATGTTAATGCCTATCGCACACTATTGTTGATGCCTTCATTCAAATGTCTTTGGGGATTGTTTTGAACTAAAAATTGGGGAGCTGAATGAATAAATAAATGTGTAAAACACACCTAGTTTTCAATCTCTCAGTGTATGGGAAAACCTTGATGCAAAGTGTATGTAATAAAATTAAGCTTATGGATAATAGTCATTGTTCATCGGTTTTCAGAATGTCTCTTTGATTCATTTATTTCAATTGCTTCATGGGGTATTAAAGATGCATCTAGAAATTACTCTCATCTTGATTTTGTACATCGATACCCTGATGCTGATAGATCGAGAGGACACAAAAAACTACTAAAAAATGCTTGTTCGTCTAATGTTTTATTTTAAAATATTTAATTGTTGATTATTTCTGCATTTTTATTCTTTCTTATTTGTTAACAACATATAGTAATGTTCATTTTTTTGCCATTAACGCAAAAATAAATTTTTCAATTTTTTTGTTACGAGCTATCAGATTTTAGCCTAGCGGCATGCTTAGAACTGAAATTCCATTGTTTCAAGGTGATTATAAATTGGGTACTCAAAATTTGAAAAATGTGTCTTATTTCTCTAGAGGAGTCACACTGTAGTGCTTAGGAAGTTTACAACATATAGCAAAATAAATAAATTTCTCTGTATGACTTACACAAAGACCCGAAACTGCCACAACAACCAAGAAAATTGCAAGCAAATTATCAGGATAAATATAACATAGATTGCTTTGGGAGTAAAACTATAAAGTAACATATTCAGAAAATCAAATCATTGCATATTTTTACTGCAAATCTACCGCCCTACCTTATCAGTTGGGAACGAGTTTAATGTTTCATGGTTTAATTCCTTCAATAAAATTTCCCAAGCAATGAGACAAAGTAAAATAAAAATTGTTATGTGAGTCACGGTATATTATCTGCATTCGCATATCACATCTACATTCGAACGAATTGGAATGCTCCATTGGAGTTCAAATATAATATAATAATAAGCAGTAGAGCCAAATTGATCTGATTAATTATAACCTGCATCAGAATAAAAACGGCATAACAAAAAATCTGATTACAGTAAGATTATTCATAATTATGTTGGCAACTAAACCAAAACAACCATTCCCCAGAAAATTAAAATTTACAATCTTTAGTTAAAACCGCTTACTCAGTTTGTCAGGTTCCATCAATAAATATTTATTGATAAGTTTGCAAATATTAATATTTAGATATGACTTTTTCCATTACCTGGAAGTTTTAGGGTTGTCAGAACGATAGGTTTGTAAGGTGTAGTTTTCCGTCTTCTAACAAAATTTAAATGTACGACATTGTAATATATATCAACGCTGTTGTACATCTTTGAGTTTAAAGATAACAATTAAAGAGCCAGCGTCAAAATGTAACTTTGGCTCCTGTGTGCCATATTTTCCAAAATAATTGATCACAGGACTTCTAGTTCTTAAATGTTTATGTGTCGGTTAACAATTGAACCACTTTAAACTACTGCTATTTATGTAAGAGGGCCGAAATTGCATCTTTAACACATTCGAAAATTGACTAGGTAAAAATAGCTTACCTAGAAGGTTATCCTGTTTTTATCAACGTTTTTTAGTGGTTTAATGCGGTTTTAAATCGATTTTCGCTCAATTTTCCCATTAGGCAGCAGTCCACGTCATTTTAGTCCAATTTGTTACAACACAATTTTCATCAAGCCGAAGCTGCAGGGGCAAAAATCCATACTACATAATATTCAAAACAAAATTGAGAATTGACAAATGGGCAAAATTTTTCGAAGTGTGTCGACGTGACATCGATGTGAAAAAACGCACAGAAACACCCCTAAGAAAAGCTGTCGATAAAGACTTATCTACAAGGGAAACCTATTTTGATCTTCAAAGGCGATTGGGCCCAATAACCGAAAATTATTTTATATTGTATTTCCTACATTATATTCCAAATCAGAGTTGTTTCATTGTTACATATCAACTCTGGCAATATTTTTACTTGTTAAGCATTTAATTTCAATATGAAATTTTGACTAAACAAACAAGTGTCGAACTTCTAATTGAAAAATACTTAACTGAGACTTTCTTATCAGAGGATTTGCTACACTTCTGGACGACCATATTTCGCCTATAAACTGCGGGTTTCCGCATTACATTACATTGCAGACGTAATATACGGTCAGACCAAAGTGCCCAGACTTACTTAACTCTGGCAAAAACGACTAGAAGTGGTCGACAGCGTCCCTTGGGCAAACTCTTAACGATTTGTTTGAAATAACATTTTGAAAACCCTCGGATTTCCATCAAGTGGGGATGTTGTTCCCGCGTTTTCTCAACCTTAATTATATTGTCGTGTAATATTTGGTTCAGCCAAAACGAATTATATGGGAACAGATTTGGGTTTAGCTTTTAGAATTCGTTAGGTTCCCGGAAACAAACAGTTCGTTGCCAAAATCATTTTATGTTCTGGGTGTAGAATAACGATGCGAAATGAAAAGTTAGTTACTTATTTTTTTTATTTTCTGGACTTAAAACTCGAAAATTTTTCACTTCAAATCGTATCATTTACCAGCAGTATGTTAATTTTAAAAACACCTGAAAATATCGCTGACGTAGAGCGTAGCGCTCGCTTCCAGTTCTGGTTGAGCACACTTACCTGTTCCTTCCTATTAAAGTTGTCCGGGTGTTTGAATAATTCAATGGCTTCCCTCGTGATTCGTGGAAAGAAGTGTTGGGTTTGGTCTAAAACGTCTGCTTTATGAAAAAGGACTTGGTGTCCATCCGCCAGAGCGTGCTCAGCTACAGCCGATTTATCTGTCTGTCCCAATCTGCAGTCAGCGTCTCTTGTGTTTCGAGATTCTGGTGTTGACGCTTCGCTTATTTGTGCCAATGTAGACTGCGCCACAGCTGCATGGAATCCTATAGACTCGAGATGTTGACAGGGGATACCTTTTGTCCTTGCCCGACCTTACACTCTCCTTGATTGTTTTTTTTTTTGGTTTGTTTTGACCGTTTAATGTTCTGTTTCTGTTACATCCTGCCAATTCTCTCGGTGACTCTGTGTTGTAGGGCAGGCACGCGAAGCCCTGTTTCTCCACGGTTTCATTTACTTTTGTGTCATTTTGATGGAAAGTTCTTGGCCCGAGTATTCTCCTTATCTCCTGATTATTGTACCCATTTATCCTAAACACCCTCTCCAAGTGTCTCAGTTCCTTCTCAAGTTCAATTGGATCGCAAATCCTCGCAGCTCTTTTGGCCAAGGTTTGAATGACGCCCCGTTTTTGTCTGGGGTGGTGGTTTGATTCCTTGTTGAGATACCGGTTGGTGTGTGTGGGTTTCCTGTAGATCGAATGACCCAGCTTTCCATTAAGTAGTCTCGAAACCAAAACATCTAGGAAAGGTAGACTTCCATTATTCTCAATTTCCATGGTGAATTGAATTCTCAAATTCAATGAGTTAAGGTGGTCAAGAAACCTGCGAAGGTCGTTCTACCCGTGGCTCCAAATCAAAAAGGTATCATCTACGTATCTAGAACAGCACTTCGGATTCTTCTCTGCCAGCGAAGCCCTTTTTGTTCAAATATCTCCATGAAGTCATTGGCTACCACTGGACTGAGTGGACTCCCCATGGCTACACCATCAGTTTGTTCGTAGAAATCACCCTGCCATTATAAATATGTTGTTCTATGTACCCCATGGATTCTTCTATCGATACCATCGTAAAAAGAGAAAGCACATCAAAGCTCACGAGCATATCCGTGTTGGTGACATTGAGATCAACTTTAATAGGAAGGAGGAAGTAAGTGCGCTCATCCAGAACTGGAAGCGAGCGCTAAGCTCCACGTCAGCTGCTCCTAGGCGTCAACCAATCGCAACGCATTAGTCCATTTTTGTCTAGTCTTCTTATTGAATTACGATAACTAAGTCGTCGCTGAAATACACACGTATAAGAAAAGCTTTACAAAACAAATTAGAAAAACTGAAACTATAATTTTGTTTCTGGTTGTAAAAACTTGTTGTTTAAAAACCGTTTATTTTACAAACCAAAATGTTTTACAACAGCGAGATGTTACTGCCTTACCTACTGACTTAAGACTAATTACTCATGTCGAATGCGCAGCTTATATAGTAATTAAATGCTGGATCGACAGTTATGGTGTGAAATACATAGTGGTCCGCATAAGTGATCATATAACTCTATTGTCCCGGCTTTCGACACAGGTCACAGGGAATAAGACTTAATTAATTTAAGACTTAATTAAAGATTAATATCACAATCGCTTTTGTAAATGAAGTTTGTCTGGCGATATTTAGAAGAAGAATAATTAAACAAAGATCATCTCAATACGCGACAACGCAAAATTAACAAACTTCCGTTATTTAATTTTCAGAATATGAACGATTATTTTCTAGCTATGTATTTTTTGAAAATCTTAAATACTATCGATATTTTTTATGTTACAGATAGGATTTCTGAGTTACAATATTGCTAAAAACGAATTTAGAACAAAACGATGGTTTATACTTTATCTCGTACAGTCAGTTTCATCAAGCATGCATAGTGGTGGGTGTTGCATGCTAGTTGGTGTTCTTTAATCAAATAAAACATTCAGAGCACATAAAACCTTTAAACAGTATACCTATAACCAGCGCCAAATTATTCATATTTAAAATGGCCCTCACAATTCTTTAAGACAATAATTTATTAGCACACCCTTTTTAGGAAAAAACTAGTTTGACTGAACTCCACAATTAATAGTCTGCAACAAATAAATGTGCTCTCACTTCCGCAAAATTGTAAAAAAAAATTGCAAGTGAACTTTACATAATTGCGATAATACAGGATATTTCCATTAAGTTCTAAAACTGAAAGAAAAGCCATTCACAGCATAGAGTATTTGGAAACAAAGTATACAATGGTTTTTATACAGCTGAGGCTTCTGCTAAACGAAAATTTAAGCCTCCCTGACACTTTTCAAATCATAATTAATGCACCCGTCACCCATGTTTTAGAAAAGTATTTAAAAGTCAGAACTTTTCCGCTAGCAAGTTATACCATTCGTTTTCAAGGGTACAAAGCAAAAACCCTTAAATCTACTTAATATAAACCCTTATATATCTTTCGGATGCGTTGGGGCTTAACCGATATTTGTCAAAGACATTTGTCACTCCGGTCAAAGGTTATTGAAATATGATAATATTCCACTGAATTCAATGTCGACGAAGAGGTGATACATTTACATCACGTTCGGGTTTTGATAACTAAGTATTATTATGAATGATGGGCATTTTTTGCGGACTTTTATTGCAAATGTGACTTGCAATAAAATTCAAATCGTAATAAATAAACATCGTAAGAAATAAAAATGGTTTGTGCTTATCTTGTTTCGTCCCTATAAGAAATTTAAGAAGCAAGTCTGTTCTGACTTGCAAATTTCAAAAATAAAATCGCCATCTGATCCAGTCGGTATCTACAAAGAAGAAATAGAATATAAATCTGAACTCTGTTAAATTATTTTCTTGTTTACATATACTATGGAATTGCTATCGTATTATATTATTGTTTTACATATACTATGAGATTCGAATGTTTCCAACTCTTTACTATGTTCTTTTAAACCATTTAAAGAAATATTTTCAATTTAAAAAATTGACCTACTACTTCATTAGGGTATAATTTAACCAAAATCAATTAATTTGCGATATTTTTCAATATAAAATATGCTTATAATGTATAATAATGTGCCTGCCTTAATAATGTGCCTGCCAAACCAAAAAGTTCAATACACACTAGATAAGTTTAATGCATTCCATGAGACCATTAAATTCACCATTGAGGAAGACAAAAACAAATCATTAAACTTTTTGGATATGACGGTTATATATGACGGTAATGGGGAAATAAAAACAAACTGGTACACAAAAGATGTATGGTCTGGTAGATACTTGAATTACCAATCATATGCACCTCTACAATATAAAAAAGTGTTGTAACAGCTCTTACTGTTAGAGCGATTAAATTGGCACATTATGAGTATAGAACAAAGAATCTTGAAAAAGATAAAAAAGATACTAACAATGAACAACTATCCCAAAGCATTCTTCGAACCTATTATAAAACGAAGAATTAACAAAATCTACAATTCAAATAAATGGAACGACATAAATAATATTAATAAGAAAAAAGAAGGTGAGATCAAGTATGTATCATTACCGTATATTCCAGAAATCAACACGAAATTAAAAAATGTTTTAAAACCACATAATATTACCATAGCAGAACAAACTAAAAACAACTTAGCAAAGGAATGTTTCACAAAATTTAAACCTAAAAGTGATAAGCTAAGCACACCTAACGTAATATACAAGATTGACTGTTTGAACTGTGACAACACATACATAGGTCAAACAGGACAATATTTAAAGAAAAGAATATACGAACATACATATAGCTTAAGAAAGGTTAACGAAAATGAAACAGCATTAGCACAACATGCACAACAAAAGTTACATAGTTTTGATTTTGTAAACACAAAAATATTAATCAATGAAGACAATTAAAATAAGAGAAGAATCCATGAAATGATACAGATTAAAAAAGATCAGAATGCAATGAATTTTAGATCAGACACAGACAATCTTAGCTCTGTACACACTAATTAAATAAGCGCATGCATACACTGATTGGACCAAGTAAATGAAATATAAACACCTGACATTGAAGAAGTGCAGAGCAATTGATATTCCTAGAATGATAAGAAAAAGCGAAATATAAACAGTTTTTTTTGTTCTCTCGCTCGATATCGAATAAAATATGGAATTCAATAGCCAGTCAAATGTGAAAGTAGAAACAACTATACACGTAAGTTAAATTTAAATCTCTAAAAATAGATTTTAGTCTTTTCCCAGACATGATTGTCCTGACTCATCACCTGAAAACCATTGTTTTTAATGTACTTTTTAATATGTGTGTGATTTGTATTTTAATATGTGAATTTTGATGAAAGATTTGATGAAGATGATGATATAAATTAATGATAACTGTAAATGTATATTTTAGACAAACTGATGATGGTGGAGAAAGACACCGAAACGTATTTGTGACATTTTGAATAATAAACAATAAAATTGACTGAATCCCAGGAATTTTTTTGGATTAAATTGAAATACAGTCAGGAAAATATACACAACAATAATATAAAATATGCCAATATTATATTGATATAAGTTTATCTTGGCAAACAATTTAAAGAAAACGCTCCTAAACGAGCACATTTCACGCACCAAAGTACTTATTATACATTGTCAGGGACCTACTTGGCAACAAACGACTAGAAATAAATATCTACAACACAATTTCTTCTCCATTTTCCCTTGAGCAAGTGCTACCATAAAAGTCACATATTTTATCGCTTTTACTCAACATTCATTGCCTACATAGGATCACGACCTTCAAGACAAAGGACCAAAAAACAAACCAGGATAAATTCTGCAATATACAGACGACACTGCACTGATCGCTTGTGACTAAACCACAGAGAGAGCACTAAACCGACTTGAAGCATTGACAATCACAACAATGACATTGTTCTACACACACAGACTAAAAGCGGATTTATATACTTGACCATGGATTTGGCTTTGAGGCTGAAATTTGAAAACATCAAAATTGCACAGCGCAATTGATATACGTCTTTGGTTTTTAAGTGGGCCCTGAGTCGCCGTTACGCTGCCGTCAAACATAAACCAATTTTATATTTTTCGTTGTTCAATAGAAATGCTCGGCTTACAGCACGTGATTAAATAACTTTTGAGGTAATATTCTTTTACTTACTATTGCTTGGTGGTTGAAACAAAAATCGTTAGGAAATTTTAGAGCTTCTTCCCGTTTGGCGGTTGAGCATGTACATCTTACGACCGAAATGAAAATTGAATGCTTTTTAAGAACCCCAGGTTTGCAGCAAATTGATAAAACAATGACCCAAATCCCACACCAACATCAACAATATAAATTGACCTGTAAAGTCTGCTACGATTACAGCGCCAATCTTCGGAGCCAGAGTCATATGCTTTACAAGCGCTGTAATCAGCAGAATTTTACAGGCCAACTTGTATTCTTGAAGTTGAATTTGGATTTGGTCATTGCTTCATATTAGCAACGTGGTTTTATTATTTTGTAGCAAATCTGCGTTTTAAAAGTGTTTCAATGCCCTTTGCGGTCGTAACGTTTACATACACAACCGTCAAATAAATACCAAATATTTACATGATCTTCTACTTAAGGCGCAGTTACGACTCTTATTTTGAATCATAAAAATTAAGAAATATATATATATATTTCTATCGTCATTTTAAATGTTAGTAGATCTCATCAATGCTGGTAAATGCTATTCTTAGAATAGAAAAAGTCGAAACTGGGCAATAGCACATTGAGTCACTTTAAAATAAAGGTGAATTACAGAGTAGAAAGGGAATACTGAACTGATAACATCCAATCCCTCTTCATTCATGAGGATGAGTTCCTAAAATCGGTCTAAAGATTGTAACACTGTATAGTCTACCTAATTTTATCTATGTGCACATATTGTTAAACAACTACTCGAAGACAGACAACTGGAGGTACGAATCAACGACGACTGTTGCAGACGTTCTTGCAACAAACGAAGCTTCAACACCCTAAATTCCCTTCGAATAGGCGCCCCATAAAAATTGTCTGGGTCCTTCCTCTTTCCTCGCCTCTCCCACCCGATGTTATAAAGATTTTACCTGAAGAATGTGTGTGTGCCTTTGCAGGCGGACAGGGAAGAAACTCTCTAAGTAGTACGAGTTCGATAATCGAGCCAGAAACATCGACCCCACCGGCACTTGTGTGCACCCTCTCACCCCCTTTGGTTTTTGGTTTACCCGGTGTCTAATTTGACACGGGCCCCTGTAGTCGATAGTGGTTTTATTGTGCAATAAAAGGCGCAGTACCTTGAGTGATTGGAACCACAACCCTTTACAAAATCCACAACTTTGAACTCCTGAAGGTATTATTTGTTTGTACTGTAAATTGGTGTAGTACCAGACGGGAACAACTCTCGAAGCTCCACAGGTCTAGTTGGTCAGGACCGACTTAACGAAGTCGTAAAAAATGAAATTCTCTGGGGGCTGACGGACAGAAGATTGCTTGACGCCAAAACTGTAAGTTTTTAAACTTAATTGCCACTTTGGACGCCAACTTTTTCCCGTCAAGGACTGACGGTAGTGCTATATACACCGCCCCGGTGTTTGAGTGATTTAATGTGATATCACCATTTCATTTGAGACATTCGTACCCGGTTTTTGAACATTTTTCACGTTTTTAGTTAGTTTGGTATTGATCAGTTATCATTTTCACTCTCATTTAATTTTAAGGTAAATTATTTCGATTTAATTAGAATTAGGAAGAAAACTGTGAAAGTTGTTCCACTCATTAATTATTTTATTATTATATAATTTCAAAGGCAATCATTGTGTTTTTGTCGTTGCAGTCTTATTAAAGATCAGAACGGAGAAAAAATAGAAACCACCCTGGAAAAATACTCTCTTTATCGTGTTTGTTACGTCACAGAGATAAATTGTGAGTCCCTAGATTATTCCAGTGATAAGTGCCAACATTGTCAGTGCGAATCATTCAACGACTACTCTAACATATATATTGCCATGACATATACAACCACAACAGACAAGACAAAGAAGGTATAGACCAAAATGCTTACCTGCTGCAATACGCTGAAGATACTACACTTATCGCGCATGACAGAACGACCGCCAGAGCAGTGGACAAACTCGAGACACTAACAGACACAATAACAACATGGTTCTACAAATGGAGGCTCACACCAAATGCATCAAAAAACCGGCTGCTCCTCTCAAACCACCGAATTAAACCAGACTCTCCAAACATCATCATGGACTGTCAAATAATCAAATCCACCGACAATGTGATATACCTAGGAATAACAATGGACAATAAATTAAAATTCACAAAACACGTACAAAACATCAGAACAGATTTAACCAAGAGAGCAAAACACTTCCGCACACTTACTTACAAAAACAATGGTCTCAGCACCAAGACAGCAGCTATCATATATAAAGCGATCTGCAGACTTCTAACGGACTACGCTCATATTTTATTCGCCAACGCTACTGACAAAACTAAACGGCATTTACAGACAACGGAACAGATAGCACTGAGACTGATAACGAAGATCCGACACTCAGCAAACCCATTACACAATCCACCAAACCGACTACTCTACGAACGAACAAACTTGACAAGGATCTCGGAAAGACTACTCGTCTTGCAATCAAGATGGAAACACAACCCTCACAATCTCACATTCCTGGACCCCCTCTGTTTAACAAGACCGACCAGACAAACGCGTTTCCTCTTCCCTACCTCAACTCTATTGGAGCATATCCAGACATAAATTATGTACATGTTTGGGAATTATATTAGTTATTAGTTATTAAGTTTCCATGCAAAACTTTGTAATCAACCCAGGGCAGAACGACCGATACGTCGATAGCCTTTTATTACTAATAAAGATGTTTACTACTACTACCACTACTACTATTCTCTATATGTTGGTGTACTGTCCACTACTGCTGGTCCAGTACACTTTATTCGAAACCATGAACGACAATATGATATAACCAATTTTCATCCGTGCTGCTAATAATACCATTTTATTAAACTAAATTAAGTTTACATTTAGAGCCCTTAATCTGGCATTCCTTTCCAGTGAGACCGAAAATGACGAAATGGTATAATGTCTGGAATTTGAAAGCAGAAATAAAGTTTGAAGCTTTTCCACTGAAACGAAACGACACGGGTTGTTGCTTTCGAACTGTTAAAACCGTACGATCTCGAGCTTTTCAAAACTTTTGCCCCGGCAATTTGTATGTGGGGACATAAACATCGAATATATTTCGGTAATATGAACGCCCGTAGTAGAGTTTTGTTTTGAGGTAAAGGAATATCAGAGTTTTCAAATCCCTTGTTACAAATTACACAATGTAAAATCTATGTAAAGCAGATTTCATTTAGTTCCCAAAGTTTTATAATAAAACAAGCGCGACGTCGAGTCTTTAAAGGCTTACAAGTATCAATTTGTTTGAATTTCCGTTATTAGAGATAAACTTTGAGCCAAAGTGAGTCTGTTTTGTATGGCAGGTACAATTCAGCCTGAAAATTGAAAGTTTTAAAATTAATCAAAATTGGCGTCTTCACTCCTTCTCACTTCCCTCCGCTGAGTTGTCAGAAGCCTATTGAATAAATATAGTATTGCAAATATATATTTGCCTTTAACAATTCATTCCGACTGCACTTTGATATCTGAATTAGCAAAAAAATGCATTCTCCTTATTCAAGTAAATGCGCCAACAACACAACAATGTGATGAGGAAGTCCAAGAATTCTATTCCCAAATTAGAAACATATTGAAGGAATGTCGATGGTCGACCAGAGGGATGATGGGTGACAGGGTGGCGATGCGCGACAAGATAACCAAGAAGGAGAAGAGGCAACACGGGCGAACAGAAACGACGCTTTTTCATACACATGTTCACTTGATCAATAATAAAGACCCAAACAATTGTTGCTATTGATGGAATACTGGTTTCAATCTTAACACACGAAGCAAATGGCCTAAACAAGAACCACCAATAGCTATGGGAGATTTTAACGCAAAGATTGGAAAGGGATAGGAGATTTCATAGGACCATATGGGCTCGGGGAGAGGAACTATAGAGGAGACTTCGTTGCAAACTTTCTTGCAACAAACGAAGATTTAACATCACACGCCCTGAATATTTCCTTCGAATAGACCACCCACAAAAATTGTCGGGGCGGTTGATCTTTCCTCGTCTCCTCCACCCGGTGTTTTTGACATTTAACGGGGAGAATTTTTTTTGAGCCTTTGTGTGCGGGCAAGGAAAAAAATTGACTAAGTAGTACGCGCTCGATAATCGTAAACGAAGCATCGACCCCATCATCACTTTCGTGCACCCTCTCATTTCTTTTGGTTTTACCAGGTGTCTAATTTGACACGAGCCCCTGTAGTCGATTACTGGTTTATTGTGCAACAAAGGGCGCAGTACCTTTAGTGATTGAAACGACAACCCCTTACACAACCCACAACCCTGACCTCCGGAAGGTCTCTTTTTACTGGAAATTGGTGTGGTAGCAGACGGTAACAATGCTCGAGGCTCAACAGGTCTAGTTCGTCAGGACCGACTTAAGGAAGTCGTAAAAGATAAAATTATCTGGGGGCTGACGGACAGAAGATTGCTTGACGTCAAAAAACTGTAAGTTTTTAATCTTAATTTCCCCTTTGGACGCCAACTTTTTCCCGTCAAGGACTGACGGTGGTGTTTATATAAACCGCCCCGCTATTTGTGTACATCAATATCTTTTTCGATATAATTTGTCTCGCTATTTAATTTTAGACATTTGTGCACTGTTGTAGACATTTTTTGCTTGATTAGTTAGTTAGTCAGTTATCATTTTCATCTGCATTTAATTTTAAGGTAAGTTTCTAATGTGTTAATATACAGGGTTGCTCATTAGTGCGTCAAAGTCCGATATCTCAGTAAATATGAACTTTAGAGGAAAATGTCTCTCACGAAAGTTATTCGCGTTTCTGAGATGCGGATTTTAAAATTATTTTCCAGTATACGGGGTGCGTTATAAACGTGTGGTAGTAACCAACTATGGGTTTTTAAATCGAACTCCATTTTTTTTACGCTTTTCTAGATAGAATACGCTAACATAGAATAGGAGAATTTTCATATTTGTTTTTTATTTAGATTAAGACTGCATGTATTAAACAAGGGCAGAAAGACCGATAGGTCGATAGCCTTTTTTAGAAATAAAGATGTTTACTACTACTATAAAAGTTTTGACAGTTACTGGGTTCCACATAAATCGATGCTGTACCCTACCCGCAGCGAATTTTGAAAACAGTCTTCTGTGATTCTAAAAGGACCTAATAATCTACGTGCAGCTTTGTTTTAATTCATAAAGAGATATCCGTACACCGCTCAATTAGCCTCTAAACTTGCATGTTTTTAAACCTCAAAAAGTTACTTATTTTAAATGAAACCCCCTAATTTTTTTTCAATTTTCGAATTTAACGTCTAATTTAGTGCTAGTTTATCTAAGGTGTCCTAGTCCTAAAAATCACCGTTTCTAAGCTATTCGGAAAAATTTAGAAAATTATTTAATTTTTAATTTGATCAAGTTAACAGGGTACATGTTGACATGGAAACAAACATTTGTATTTTTTGAATAAAATTTGAAGATAGATGGATAGGCCGTGGCGGTCCTGTTTCTTGGCCACCTAGATCGCCAGACTTAACAAAATTGGATTTTTTTCTATGGGGTCACATAAAAAACATTGTATATCAATTTGCTCCGAGTACTGCAGAAGATATGAGACAACGAATGGTACATGCGATTAGAAATTGTACAAGCATTGAGATGTTACGAGAAGTAAATAGGTCTTTTTTAGCAAGACTGCAGTTGTGTTCGTATCAAAATAGGGGACAGTTTGAGAACCTTGAATGAATACCGCATTTGTTTAAAAATAATGTTTCATTTCATTATTTATATTTAATAATACATTTATAATATTAAGTTTTTTATTTAATGCATTTTTTCATGGCCGCCATGTGCCCAGTTGACTTGATTCAAGCCAAAATTGGGCTATTTTCTCAATTTTGCCCAATAACTTAGAAACGGTAAGGTTTAAGGTTACTACACCTTACATAAACTAGCTTTAAAATTTAACAGTAAATCCAAAAATTGAAAAAAAATTGGGGGGTTCCATTTGAAGTAACCAAGTTATTGAGATTAACCAACATGCAATTTTGGATGCTGATTGGGCGGTTTATTGAAAACTTTTCGTAAATTAACATATGTCAGCACGTAGCTTGGTTAGTCCTCTTGGAGGTGCACAAGACCGATTTTGAAATTCGTAGCGATTAGAGTACAGCGCCAATTTCTGTGGAACCCAGCAGCTGTCAAAATTTTCATATTTTTTCGAATAATTCGAAAACCGTACATTTTTCAGGTAAAACGTTTGACATAAACGTACATTGAAATTTGACGTAACTCCGAAAAGTGCAAAAAAAAAGGTCCCCCCTTTTTTTCCATTTAAAAAACGAAAGTTGGTAACTACCACACGTTAATCCCGTATATTTAAAAGTTATTTTAAAATGTGCATCTTTTAAACATCAAAAACTTCCGTAGGAAGTCTGTTCTTCTAAAGTTCATATTTACTGAGATATCACACTTTGACACACTAATGAGCAACCCTGTTTGTTTTTAAAGACAAGGATTGTTGGTGTTTTTGTCGTTGCAGTCTTATTAAAGCTCAGAACGAAGAAAAATAGAAATCACCATTGGAAAAAGATACCGAAATACAAAATGTAAGTGAGTAAAAGCATATCCAGGAGCTGACATACATTCATCTCATTATCCCCTTGTTGATGTCTTCAAGATAAAGATGAAGAGACTAAAGAAGAGTAACGTATGTAAGCATAATCTGCGAAAACTGAAAGAACCATCTATAAACCAACAAGTAAAAACCAACGTAAATAACGAATTCGGTCACTGAATTTTCCATATTTTTATAAAAAATAAAAATATGGAAAATTCAGTGACCAGTCAAATGTGAAGTTGGTAGCAACTATATACACAAACTGATGATGGTGGAGAAAGACACCGAAACGTATTTGTAACATTTTAAATAATAAACAATAAAATTGACTGAAACCCAGGAAATTTTGAAATAAGTTAAAATTTAATATTTTCATGCTATAACATGAAAACATGTAGTAAACTGTTTGTCTTTTTCTGCTGAATAAATTATTCTTATGTTCTTACACTGACAATATGTATATACTTTGTGGATGAAATTATCTGTTAAACCAATCACTCAGGGGTTATAAAAAGTAGCTATACACAATTGATGTATGTTTTTTGCTCTTGTAAAAACATTATCCCAATGAAAACTGAATATATTGAAAAACATACATAGGTTTCCAGTAAACATGACCGGCAATGATCCAGTCACATTTTCGGTTCTATTTTCTTTAAAAACCGTAACCTTTTGAATTTTGCAGAGACGCAAACTCCATAACCATAAGCAAGTAAGTCGCCTATATGATAGGGTTTAAGTCTATGGTTTACGTATTCCAATAGTATGTCAAAAATGCTTAATTAAAAAGGTCATATTGATTACTTATCCTAGTGAGCAAAACCCGATGTCTCAACTCTACTATAATAATAAAGACCATCGAAAAAATCTGAAAAAGAACTCTTGAATGGGATTGAGTGGCAACCATTTTAAGCCCAATACAAAATGTTGGTTTATTCCAATCCAAAACATTGTCACATTGTCGAATATTTCAAAACAGTTTAAACCACTATTGTAAAAAACAAAGTTGCTATATTGGTGTTAATGTTATATTTTATTCAATTTCACTGCGATTAGGGCAATTCCTTTGAGATTTTCCATAAACTAATGACATACCGACTTTTTCGTTGTGTAAATATTTTTCAAATTTAAATGAGAACCAAACAACGTCAAACCGTTAAGTTAATTTTGTTTTTGCTCCTTTGTTTTTGGTTTTCAAAGGCCAGTTGTTTAAATCTTGATGATGCGTGTGTGTGATGTGAATTTTTCATATTACATATTATCATACTAGGCAAAAAAAAATTTTTTCTTACATAATTTCTGTGATTTTATGAATGCCAAAATAAAAGTACATTTTTGGCGCAAAATCGATGACATTATTTCAGTTTAGAAAACAGAGAAGAAATATGAGGATCCGTCTTAAAAATTGCCCCTGTTGATTCCATTTATGAAGTTCTTTTAGGACTTTTTCCAATGTTTCTATTTTTCTTATAATAGACCCAAGGCTCCGTTCACGGTGTACTAAGGTCTTTCAGAAATGGTTTTTGTATTTTGTTCTCATAATATCATCCCAATTGCCCCTAAAATTCAATTACTTCAACGTCTAATAATCCTGTTGACGTCTAATTAGTTTGAGAAAAAGCAAAGCTAATCGAAAACAGAGACAAAATGACTGAAAGAAGCACAGACCAAGTTTCATTAATAAACCTGAAAACTCCCCAGTGTGATCGTGAATATAAAAGTCATAAATATACATTATTTAGCTTAGTTGACAGATATGCTATGTTTCAATTCATGTTACTATTAAAATTATTTCAATAATCGCAATATATTAATCATCGGAATAACCACCAGTGGTTACACTGAAATTATAATGCGCTGTTATCGTGGCAATTTCCGCCTAGAAATTTAACAAATGCATCATCCTTTTAATTAAATATTTAAAATAACTTAAAATTGCATTATTAATGCAAAAGCTTTCACAGACTGCAAATATTTGCTTTGCAATTTTTTCGATGAATATAAATAGTTTCTGTCAATAAATTTCCACATTTGTATACCTACTATTTGCCTAAATGAAGTTACTAGTACACTAGTTGCAAAACCTAAAACCCTATCAGCAAACAAAATTTCAGTATTTCATATAGAATGGTATTAATATTAAAGAAAAATCATAACTCCTACGCAGGAAATTAGAAGCAACGGAAATTTTCTTGAAATCCAGAAATGCAAGAGTATTAAAAAGCCAGCTAATGCCTTCATTAAAAGTTGCAGAGATAAATGGTGAAAGAGTTACTAACAACCAACAAAGTTTGTGCCACAGACACGGAAAGTATCCATAACAGAACTCTGTTGCGACATGAATCTTTATGCACAGCGCTGTCAAAGGGGGTCAGCTGATAGCTGGATACTCAGGGATGAAATGTGAATAACAAGCTTTAGTAGCTAACCAAACAAACAGACAGAGATACGCGACATAATTAGATTTTCAGATCTCATTTTGCAGCTGTACATCATTAGTGCCTATGGCAGACAATAAATCATCCTAGTGAGGATATAATTGAAATTTATTTAAGATCAACTCACCTCTTGAAGCTTAAATATTACAGCAGGTTTTCAAGCAATCGTAGTAACTAAAATAGTTGCTTAAAATGTTTCAAACATGTCTTAAACATAATTTAAATTAATTACGAGCTTAATAAGGAGGTGAGTAAAAAGATGATTGCAAAGAAATAAGCACATATTTAAGGTGAGTGGTAAAAACTTAATGTCCTAAGCACCCAACCAACATACCGTATTGAAGGGCTAAATTACAGGGCTTTGATGAAAATACGTTCCAAATTAATTAGAAATTTTGCAATTAAAAGTTGCAAAAGCTACATAATTACGAAAACATAAAGATTACCAACATAACATTTGCAAAAATAGCACTCTTGTGTTTCTTTTACATCACTGATTCCATTTTTCAATTGTTACTTGACTCGAAGTGCCCTCAAATTATTCTAGATTAAGGAAAATATTCGCAAAACATTAAAGTGATTTTCTGTGACAAGAGACCATTTTTCTCTCTTAAAATCTTCCATATCCATTTTTCCCCTCACAATAATCATAATCGTCGATTATAAGTACCGATGATTATACGATCGATTTAGCGATTCGGATACGGAAATTTTCACTTTTTTCAACTTCTCAAAATAATCAATTAGCCTGTAAGCCTGTATCATATAGAATATTGGCAATGTATAAGTTATGTAAAGTAAATTTACATTTTTGACATTGTTTTACATTTTAAGCTCTAATGATCCCAATTTTAAAACTAACCACAAATATATTATGGATAAGATTGTCGCATTTTATAGACACTTTGTGAGCTGTTCTTATTTTCCGTCAAAAATTGATAGAAACATACTTTTCTCATGAATTGATGAAAAAAAGAAAATGTCTGTTCTCAGTTAAGTTTTGTGATACTTTATTGGTAGTTTTTTAGTGGCTGTACTGCTATTCTGCCAAATGACCATTAAATTGTACATACCGTAATAACAAACTTAAAACTTCTCTTTTTTTTGTTAAAGTCATCCAAAAAATAACCATTCTTGCCCAAATATCTAGACAAAAGTGACCTCAATTTTGAATATATGTGATATAAGCTCCAATTGAAGATACATTTTCTCTTCGCTAAGAAATTTCCAAACACATAATAGATTGTTTGACTTAAGTAGTGTAAATCTTGTACAAACAGTGATATAAAAAAACAATATCTACCACACTCAAACAAATGAACAAAAATAAGTTATTACCGAGCCAAAAAGTGACATTAAATTGAGTGAACTGTACAGTGTTGTAAGCATATGATTTCAGAGATTCAAATTTCTTCTCTTGCAGTTCTTGGAATTTCATAAAATTATATCGAGAATATTTCAGTAGTTTACCACGTTACTTTCCTCTAAAATGTAGTTTCGTACATTAAATTAATTGGATAATAACTTTAACATAACAGTTCAATACTTCTACGAAGCTAAAAGTGTATAAATCTTTTTCGGTAACAGTCTGTGTAATTAACTTAGAGAATGTGTCATAAGCTCTGAAAATATGAATATATTTCATTCAAAATTAAGGGCTTTTCAGCCCTGATGCCAACAATGAAACAATAGACAAAGACTCTCACTCTGAAGGAATGAGTGTCATATTTTAAATGTTTCCTCGGTTATATAGTATTCTGGCCATTTATACTGAATCAAAGAGTAATTTATTAAAGACTGTAGATTATAGAAGCAGCATTTTCCATTTCAATGTATTTTCAAATAAGCGCTTAAGGCAAACCTTCTTGAAATTGAGCCATTCTAAGTATTCAATCATTTTAGTTAATTGGTTGGCGTAAAGGAGGAATTTTGGGGAATTTGCTTGTTTAATATTTAAGGGCTTCCACTGTTCCTTAAAAATATATTTCGTTTGACCCAACAGAATTCCAGAACTCTTAGGGGATTTGAGACGATCTCTTAATTGATATTGTGGTTTATTTGAAACTCAATTTTTCATCAATGCGGTTATTATATTTTCATGTTTGCGCATTTTGTTTTGTTTGGGAGCATTATTGAGGTTTGAAACAAAAATTTAAAAAGTTTTGAAATAGATCGTACTGATCTATTTCAATCGTGACGAATTATTTTCTGCAAATTAAAACCATTTCAAGTTTGCAATTTACATAAAGCATATTGCAAATTTTATATCACAATATCAATAAAAATTTTATTAATTTTATCTTTTAGTTAATTTGTAGAGATAATTATCTGATTAGTCGATGAGTTACATCAAATTCTGATTTGATTTACTTTACATCAAGTATTAAATCACTAACATTGAGCCTCAAGTAAAAACGAGGCTCAAACAATAGCTACGAATTATTGCCATAAACATGTTTTAATATAGGAAATATTATCCATGGAAAATTTTATTTGGTTCAATCAATAATATGTTGTTATAACTGTTATAACATAATATTCGATATAAAAAAAAGAATCCCGAGCTACACGGGGTCATCCGCACAGGTTAATAAACTAAAAAAGAACACCTGTTAATAAACTTAACAGTCGGATGAACATTTCTGCCTAAAGGAATCCAGAAGAGAAAAATTTGTTGAACAGAGCACTGTAAAATTCCCCATGAGTTAATTGAAATCGACAATGTATGATTGAAATGAAGAGTTAAAGACGGAACGACGTAAAAGTACAAATATCTCTGAGTCATCTAAATCCTATAAAAAACTATCAAACAGAACACCAAATTAGCATATTACCATCGATCTCGTAAATGATCAATGCCAGTGCAACACATTTATGTTAACAATGCTAAAACAAAGAAACCTGCAGGCGTTAAAACTCAACTGAAATGCTTCACAGGTATGGATATTATTCTGGATTGTAGGTCTTTTATAAGCAGCAAAGTAAGCCATTTTAGTGGATAGTGGAGCTATGAAGCTGAACTGGCCGGCCAGCTTTAAAAGACAAAGTGAGTCTTGCTGAATTTCAGATTATAAAGACTTTTCAATAGCCTATATATCTCCTATCGGTTTTGTTATATTCAGTAATGTTTTCCGGAGAAAAGATCCGAACATTTGGATGATTTAACAGGTGTCGGAAATCTCTGAAATAACATAGTTTTCTACTTAGTAGAAAGCTAAAGTTGCTTGCTACTTAGGGCACTAAACGGTAAACTTCCGTTGCAAAACTTTTAAACATGTAATGAACGTTTGAAAACAAAATAAAACGCGGGACTCTCTCTGTGGCTTCGAAATTCCACAATCGCACGGGCGGCATTATAATTACATAACACGTAATATAATCTCTGCCGACAATGCCAGGAATGATATGGTGACTTCCAGGCATTCATTCAGGGTTGGTACTGCCACCTGTGAGTTTGTGGATGAAGTCCGCCACAAGCCTAATAGCGTAAAAAAAGGTGAGGCGCAGTCAGACGGGATGAGTTATAACTCATCAACTCACAGAGCGGCAACAACTCAAAAGCGCAACTCAACTCAGTGTTACCAATGCCTAGCATAGAGTGCAGTTGCAGTGTCTGACAACGAGGTATAAAGATTAAAAATTCTTATTTCCTTCAAAGTGTTTTCAAAGATTTTTGAATAGCTTGCTTTATTTGAAGTGTTCGAGTTCAAGCAATAACTGTCGAATTCATATCGTCATCCAAATATGTTTTATTTGAAAACATCAACTTTTTAGGGTAGAATTTGATGTAATAGCGCATCTCTATGCAAAGAAATGTTGGACTGTTTTATTTGGAATTTACATAATGAAAAACATTATTTAAAAGTAAAGATTAAATGAAACTTGTTTACTGATTAAATTAGCAAATTGCTGATGGAGAGAGTTAAATAGTAATCGAAAGTAATACTAGTACGATAAGCAATTGAAGAAAGACAATTGTTCATGAAGTATCATCGAACTCATATTCGTCGATTCAATGATTCGATGGCAAAATGTATAAAACTGCAAAGTCCATTGATCGTATAGAAAAAATATATTGTGAGATTGCCGGAATCAATTGACTGAAATGCAGAACAGTAAACGGATTATGTTTGCTATTAATTTTCACCTCTCCTAAACTTTAAATTTCTCATTTTCATTAAGATTGGTCATAATGAAAACGAGTTTTGGACGTTCCAGTAGTATGGAAAATTTTTATAGCCATAGCAGATTTGAAACCCTTATTGAGTTGCCCAAAAATAACTAAATTCATAATATTCAAAGAAATGCTAACTGTTAATAACTTAACTGGCTCAGAAATTAATTAACTAAATAAGGAATGCTATAAAAGATGTCCTGTCGATTTTATAAAAACATTTTTTAATATTTTCTGTGAATACCTTCTACACTAGAAGAAGTCACAGGAACACGAAGAATAGTGTCTTACTTCCTGCTTTACATATTATATTTGTAGAGCAGCATTATATAATTAACAATAATTACTGAACATGGCATAAAATGCCGGTGGCCAACAAAATACTCCAAAGATAACAAAAGTGTACTTCCATATTATTTTAGCTTTAACTTTGGGGAACTTTAACTTGCTATTAGAGTCACGCCTAAAGCAGTGGCATTTAGCGTATTTCTCCTTTTTGCTATACGCGCATTTTCAATGTTCCTGTAGACAAAGTCGGCAGAGACTTATTTTACTTGCGTGTGGTATAGGGTGTCTCTTAAACGTCGTGTACATAAAGAAACTATTCAGGTTATTTGATGACTGATATTTTATTTTCATGATATTTTAATATTAATTCTCATAGTATTTCCGATCTTTCGTGGGTTGTCAAACATTTTATAAATCGACAAAATGGTTAAATGGGTCAGGCGCGAACTGAACTGACGTCAATAGAATAATCAATATGAATATCTCCAAAGAATAAAAATTGTTGGATTCCTCTAATAAAAATAACAGTAATGCAGATAAAAACCGTACTGCGGAACACCATATGTCTGAAAGCTCCATCATTTAAATATTAAGTATCATGTCGTTTGACGATTTTGCGATTACCTGCTAAATCTTTATCACACTCACCAAACTATACCTGCACACTGATCACAGACACAGAGTACGATGAAGCCCTATGACAAAGATCTCGGAAAGACTCATACAGCTACAGACAAAATGGACAAACAACCCCTACAACTGGACCATACTGAATCCCCTTTGTCTTACAAGACCAACCAGACAATCCCGCTTCCGTTTCCCTACATTAACGCTACTCGAATACTTACAAACGCAACGGACTAGTGGACAATGAAATAATTTCTTCTTGCCACTGAAATCTTATTTATTTAATAGTATTGTTCACCTAGAATAAGAGAATGTTCATATTTGTTTTTTATTTAGATTAAGACTGCATGTATTAAACAAGGGCAGAAAGACCTATAGGTCGATAGCCTTTTTTAGAAATAAAGATGTTTACTACTACTACTACTCTTTATTACATTTCAGACCTCAGTCTTACTTAGTCGATATTTCCTTACCATTCATTTCCGTCGAGAAGATTTCGCAATTTCAATTTCCAGAAAGTAAATTTATTTGACTACTTTTGCCTGTCTTGATTTTATCCAGGAAGTATGTAAGTATCTAAATGGCATAAATGAGAACAATTTGAAAGAAGAATCCAATCATCACTTACCTCCTAATTGCCCAGACTTAAATAACATAGATTTTTTGAATCGGATCATGTCAAATTTTTAACAAATTTACAAAAAAATGGACCGATCTCCAATATCTTTCACTGATAAAAATGTCCCAACATTTCGGTAAAATCTTTCATTTCGATTTTACACAAATATTCAGCGTCTCTAGCGAAAAGATAATCTGATGTGCTTTTAACAAAAGGAGAAAGTCACGTTTAACAATTGTTGTAAGTTGTAAAAATCTAGAAAGCAGCAAACATTTTTTAAGAAAAACAGTATACTGAATTAATATTTGAAGTTTAACCAACAGTGGGACTCCAATAGTGTTTCCAGTGTCACAAAACTTAAACTTGAAACATTCCTTAAGTCAAAAACAGCCCCATTTTCAAAAAACTTAAGAATTACTACTTCTTGTTTATTCAGTGTGTCGCACTTAAGATGAAAACACCCCTTTATTTTATTTATGTTTGGAAGCAGGGTTTTCAGTTTCGGTACAGGGGTAGAACGTTATGACCTTAATTGGTTAGGGTACCCATTTCTAACTTCAGATAAAACCCAGCCTACTACGACATTGCGAATAGAGATATCGGAAAAAGTTGTTCAGAATGTTATTTTAACGGTAAATGCCGAGTTTCAAATCAAAAGTCAAATTTTGGCGTCCGAAGTTTTCACTAAAGCAAGAAAAAATGTAACAATTCATGATTTATTCAACAAAATAAAAAAAAGAAGAAGAAAAATTCCGACGGAAAACTAGTATTATCGAACGTGGTTTGCTTCAACTAGTTCACCGTCAAGCCTAATGCACTTTTCAGTGCGTTTGCGATTGTTATTGGCAAACTCTCATAAGTTCAGTTACATTTAATTCACGGCAGGCTTATCTTATTCTCTCAAATATTTTTTCTCGAGTTTGAGGCCTTACTTTGTAAACCTTATTCTTGATAGTACCCCAGAAATAGAAATCCATTGACGTAAGGTCAGGAGAACGAGGGGGCCACTGTTCACAAGGGCTATTTCGGCCAATCCATCTTAATGGAAACTATCGATGTAGCCAATCCCGAACCAACCGGGAGTTATGAATAGATGCACCGTCTTGGAAAAGCATTTCTTGTCGCACGTTGATATTCAGATCCTCGATAATATCCCATAATTCATTAATAGAAAAATTAAGCAGTCGATCAGCATTTAAGGCAGTGTAGAAGAAAAACGGCCAATTATTCGGTCACTTAAAATTCCGCACCACACATTAACTTTTTGTGAATATCGGCTTTTGCAGTTAATAATCCAATGAGAATTTTCTGTAGACCAGCACCTGCAGTTTTGAGAATACTAACCCATAGGTAGTGAACGTAGCCCCATCCGTAAACATAATTTTTCTTAAAAAAGTTCTATCATTTAAAAAATTTACTTTGGCTCAAAATCAATATTCTAAGCGTCTCAAGTCATCACCTTCACTCAACGTGTGCAGAAATTTTGGTTTCAACGGCTTTATTTTATGACGAACCAGGCATCTTCTAATTTTGTCTTTACTTACATTAAAGTCAACAACCCTCGGTTGTAAACTCATTTGAGGATTGGCACGAACTGAAGCTATGATGGAGTCAACATTGTGTGTTCGATTCCGAAGTTGAGCGTGAAGCGGACTGTTCAACAGACTTCCAGTTTGAATGAAACGCAACTGCACCCCTGCTGCAGTTTTATGTCTAATAGGATTTTTCTGTACATTGTATATAGTGTTTCGAAACACCCTATGGATTACGTCGTGATTCAGAAAGCAATAAGAACGGATCAAAGTAGTAAATGTTAACAAAAAAGACGTTGAAGAACCAGAGATTAGTTGATAATAAGTAGTAATCTCTGGAAGAACTTGCCGGCCATCTCGTCTGTACACATTTCATATCTCGGTTATTTTATGCGCGGGAGACTTAATTAAGTTGTCACAGTTCCTAGAACTTAAATGCTGGCTGCAGTTCTTTTCAAGTTCAAGTTTTAGGGTTTCATCCTGCTGCTGATAAACGTCGTAAATATGTATTAAGTTGTTCGTCCTGCACTTGCCGAAAAACAGTTGTTTTGTCTTGCATAGTATGAGGGTAATTGTACTACCATGAATAAGAAATGAAATTGGCTGGAGTTATAATAACACAATATCGAAAACAAGTCAAAGCAATCAAACAATTATTCAATTACAGTTGTTTCAAAGACTGTTTAGTTAGCTTTATGCAAAACACATTATCCGGAAATTATACTAAGGTTTTAATACTTTTATTTGCTCCCTTAAACCACTGCCTTGTGATCTGAAACCAGTCTATGTCAAACGGCAGCTATTCTCATTTACTTTCGTTGGCACAAAAAGTTTTATTATAGCAACTGGAAGTTTGTAGCTAGGCTATTGGTGATATCCAATGCCATTTGTAACTGTCGCAATAAAAATGCCTTTGCTGTTGCAAAATTACTCTTAATCAATTCGAGAAATTCGATAGCGCTGGAACGAATCAATCGTGAACGTATGATTTATTTACTCAGCAACCAGTACGACAGATGAATTAAATCTCGCAACCGATTGTTCGCTTCATTGGATTATTAATTTAACGACCTATGTTTTGATTGGCGGTTTTACACTGATAACAATAGGATTAGGGATGAAACATTGCTGATCAAAACATTTCATTAGTTATAAACTTTTATTTCGCGCTTACTATATGAAGAATTACTAGTTCATTTGCAAATAAATTAAGAGTTATCTAGAAATATTCCTAACTCCTCGTTGGTTGAAATGAGAAAATCCTTGCTCCATCCCTTCAGAGCAATTCAATTATTTGTCGACTTGCATTACTATTCAAATCATGTTTGCACAGACGTCATTAAAATTCAACTGATACCGCCAACAAAGCCAATTGATTGCAATAAAAGACTGTTGTATCGCACGCTAATTGAACCCGATGGACTTAGATCTCTTTGTTGAAACCATTTAATTTGCACGTTTGTAGGAAAGGATTCGAAAACAAAATATTTAATCTTGAAGAATATCCTAATTGGATTTATGGATTTACTTCGCAAGACATGTCTTGTATATCTAACGTTTACATACCGTTTTACATTTTGAGCAAACATGATTTTAGAATGTTCAGCATTGACTTAATAACTGTCTGTAATATTCTTTTGCCTTCAAAATGTGCATTGGGACAGAAACTTCATGAGATAATTTATTACCATATAATTATTATAAAATGTTCGATAAAAAAATTAACGGAAGATGGGTCCTTTATTGATCCCTGGTGGCTAGTACGGACTTTCGCCACCGTTTTCGATGACGACAGCATCACTTTTACCCATTCCAGTAGCTTTCGCCGCGCACCTTTCTGACTCGGTAACTAGCAACGGCGAATTTCGTTGATGAATCGTTTCGGACGTTTTGTCACCATTTCCAAAGCCGTACGAGCCTCGAAATCAACTCGCCGAACAAACATTTCCTCATCCCGTGTGGAAAGTAATAACTTTAGCCACGCACGCTGACAGCTTGACTGTTTGTCACTGACTGTCAGCTGACTTTTTTGACAACATTTTCAAGCCGTTTTTTTTTCGAAACCTTATACTTTTCCGGCTGGTTTCCACCGAGGATCAAGAAAAATAGTATACTTGTACTCTTGTATCGTAATATACTATTTGCCACCTGAAATAAAATGCATTTTCAACCTTTATTGACTGCCGTTTGTGTGTTTTGTCAAATCGGTTTAGAGGTTGCTTAGAAGTGACACTAAACAGTTTGTTCTTTTTTGAGAAACGTCTGACGATTATTGTCTTTCGGGTTTTTAGGCCGTCGTAAAATAGAATTTCTTCATGACGTTTCGCAAGCACGAGTGGCTTGCATCTTCAGAGGTGGTTTGCTTGAGAGCTTGCACTGTACTGATGCGGTTCCTCGGACGCAGTCCGTATTTATTCACCGGTTGTGATGACGTGTCCTGTGTCATCGACGTCGACGCATTCTGTTGTTTGTTTTTATGATCAGGTGTAGTAGATTCTTCTTCTTGTCCTGTGCCGTTACTTTTCCTTGCCATCTTTGCGT
Organism: Dendroctonus valens; assembly: GCA_024550625.1. Lineage (NCBI taxonomy): Eukaryota > Metazoa > Arthropoda > Insecta > Coleoptera > Curculionidae > Dendroctonus > Dendroctonus valens. Next base: position 668,651 of record JAJTJO010000622.1, read on the forward strand.
TGGTGAGTGCCGGATACCATATCCGGTTTAGCGCCATTGTCTCTTCTTTTCTGTTAAAATTGCCGCTGTGCTTTTGTATTTCGATGGCTTCTCGTATTAGTCGGGGGCGATAGCCTGTTGTTGTGGCTAGAACTTCAGTTTCTGCAAATTTGATCCTGTGCGCATCCTCGCTGAGAGCATGTTCCGCCACTGCCGACTTTTCCACATGTCCCAATCTGCAATTTCGTCGATGTACTTCGATCCGCGTCTTACCCGATCTCTTCGTGGTTCGTATGTAGACACTTCCTCAGGAGCATGGGATTTGGTGGATACCTGCAGTGGCGAGGGAAGGTCTTCTGTCCTTAACCGACCTTAGACATTCCTGGATCTTTATCGTGGGCTTGTTGATCGTTTTTATGTTATGTTTCCTTAGGATCTTCCCAATTCTCTCCGTAACTCTGGGAATGAAAGGCAGAAAGGCCCTTTGAGTGGTTTCACTCTCTTCGGCACGGTCCACCCTTGCTGCTCTTTGGATGTCAATATGAGAGTATCCGTGTTGAAGGAAAGCCCTTTCTAAATACAATAGTTCCGCTGATAGATGCTGTCGTCCAGATATTTTCGTGGCTCTATCGGTGACAGTCTTGATGATTCCTTGTTTTTGACTCGGATGATGGTTGGATAGCTTGTGGAGGTATCTGTCCGTGTGGGTGGCATTTCGATATAATGGACCCGATGGTCCAATTGGTTCCCGTTCCTAGATACCCAGACATCCAGCAAAGCCAACTGTTGGTTTTGTTCAACTTCCATGGTAAATTGTATCTCTGGATGTTGTTTTTTCAGTTGGTTCAGGAACTTGTCCAGGGTACGGCGTCCATGTCTCCATATCACGAACGTATCATCGATATATCGATACCAGATAGTCGGTTTAAAGGGTGCGGTTCTCAAAGCTGTTTTCTCGAATTTCTTCATGAAGACATTTGCTACAACCGGGCTGAGTGGGATTATAGTCTTAATTTATATTTGACCTTTCGAATGAATCAATTTATATAGTTGGTCAATTTGCTACATATTAAAAATGTTTTTGCAAATAAAAATGGGAACCATTTTAAGGAAATTTTCCTGTTGCCAAATTCGTAATAAGAGCTACTGCATTTAGTACTTTGGGCAGGACAAAATTCGGCATCCCTTAGTGGCAGAGTGGATTTCAATAATATTTTTTTGTTTTTTAAATATAATATAATTTTTTTGTTTTTTAAAAGTGGTTCTGTTCTAATGTGCGTTTTTAAAATGGTGCAGACCAGATCGTTAAAAAAAATTGGAGCAATCCTAATTCATACCAAAGCCGGTCGTAATTATAATGGGGCTAAAAGAATATTTAAAGATAGATATCCCGGTAATTCCATCTCACGGAATACTTGAGAAGATAAGTTTCAAAAAACCGACAGTGCACTTAAATAAACGGTGCTGGATCAAAAACTGTTTTGAAAGACATGTAAAATAAGATTGAAGCATCAGTGGTAAATAATATCGCACCGCCATTATTTTTAAAGGAAGTTAGAGAAGAGAGTCGGCTATATGTCAAAAAATAGTATTTAGGTGACCAAGACAAAATACTGAAAATTATTAGTAAGTCTTCAAAATGGTCGCTAGAGGCCACAACTGCGACAGTACATTTCAGAAACCAACTATTTGCGGTTTTAGTACGATTAAAATACGTTGAAAATACGTTCAGTCGATTACGAGATAATTTCATATAAATTTGGTTTAACGTGTGTTGGTGTAGATAATCATGAAAAGTAGGTTCAAAAAACTGTTGATCTCCGGATCATCTTAACGAAATTGTAAAGTAAATAAAAATTTTAATCTCGGTAGAAAGCTGATTTAGTGTTCTACTCTTGCAGGAAATATTCGCATTTGTGACTGTTTCTTTGGCCGCGAGAGAGCGCTTTTCCAAAGATTGACCAATTTTGTCGTTTTTGTACGAGTTTTTAAAAGAAATAATATATTACTGTTTGCCGGGCTTTGTCCTCTTTCTGGCCTGGTAGACAGTTAGATATTATAAAATAGAACAAAAGACTTGATCCTATATAGGACAATCCAAACACTATTTTTAATTAAATTATTACTATTAATCCCTTTTAAAGTACGATAAACACCATCAACAACATAAACTTAACCAACGAACTTGGATCCGACCACCTGGCTATTACGTTTAACATAGACTTACAACATATGCAACCTACCTCCAATACACCTCCTATAGAGAAAAACTTAAACCTAACAAAGACTGACATAGACAAAGTGAAACAACATATACATGACTACATTCAATCACAAGCACAGCACATTTCAATAGAAACCATACAACAACAACTTTCACTAGCCATAGGAAAATTTAGCCCGGAAATAAAAAATGCTTTCTACCGACATACACTACCCAAATACATACTGAGACTAATAAAACATAAGAGAGAACTGTACAGACTATATACAAACACTCAAAATAACGACCTAAAAAAGACAATGAACCAACTTAACAGAAACATTAAAACTCTGATTGGACAATACCGACAAGACAAATGGCTAGAAACATGTAAAGAAATACAGAAGGACAAAGGCAAAACATACTGGCGAAAAATTAAGAAACTGGCGCAATACAGGAAGACTGGCACTACTGACGCAATTGACGAAAACGGAATAGAACGCTACAGAGACAAAGAGAAAGCGGACGCATTCGCCAGACACTATCAAAGGGCCTTCAGCATATCGACAAACCCTAACTTCGACAATGACAACTGGAACTTGATCAACGACTGGTACTTGAACTATTTTAACAACTCACCAAACTATGCCTGCACACTGATCACAGACACAGAGTACGATGAAGCCCTAGCGCACATCAAGAACACTGCACCGGGGAAAGATAAAATTAAGGCAAAAGTCTTGAAAAGCCTAACTCAAGAAACACACAAACTGATCCTAACTGAATTGAACAACTGCATCACAAATGGCAGAATCCCAGAAACATGGAAAAACGGCTTAATAATCCCTATACCCAAAAATGGACTGGACAATACACAACCGAGCAACTACAGACCAATTACACTGCTTCCAGTACTGGGCAAGATTTTTGAAGGCATAATGAAGCAGCGGCTTGAGACAGTGATTGGAGGGTATATACCTACCTACCAATTTGGTTTCAAACAGCATCACTCGACTGTTCATCCGCTCTTTATTTTGGCCAACAATATACAAACTACCCACCTAACTGACAGAAAGACAGCTTGCCTGTTTATGGACATTAACAAGGCTTTTGACAGTGTCTGGCATAGAGGCTTACTATACAAACTACACACACCAACATATCTACTACACACCATAAAGAACTTACTAGAAAACAGACAACTACAAGTACGAATTGACAAAACACTGTCATTTTCTTTTTCCCCTGAACAAGGGCTCCCTCAAGGATCCCCGCTCTCACCGTTTCTCTACAATATATACTGCCATGACATATACAATTACAATTTACCAGACAAAAATCAAATCGATAGATCGGCATACATATTACAATTCGCAGACGACACGGCACTTATTGTACATGACAAAACTACTGACAGAGCAGCGCAAAGACTCCAAACACTAACAAACAACACAATGACATGGTTTTATAAATGGAGACTAACACCAAACGCGTCCAAAAACCCACTTCTGCTCACAAACCACAGACTCAACGCTGATTCCCCTACAATAACTGCAGACGGCCAAACGACACAACCAAAAACGACGTAAAATACCTTGGAATCACAATCGACCACAAACTTAAATTCACTAAACACATACGAAACATTAGGGCAGAAACAATAAAGAGAACAAAACAATTCCGATCACTAACCTACAAAGACAGAGGAATTAGCACAAACACACCACCAAAATATATAAAGCTATTTGTAGACCCTTGCTAGACTTTGGACATGTACTCATGACCAACGGAACAGAAAGGACAAAACGTTATACACAAACAACAGAACAAATTGCACTAAGACTAATAACACGAATAAGACACCCCCAAAACCCACTACACAACCCCCCCACCCAACTACTATACGAACGCACAAACATGACAAAGATCTCGGAAAGACTCATACAGCTACAGACAAAATGGACAAACAACCCCTACAACTGGACCATACTGAATCCCCTTTGTCTTACAAGACCAACCAGACAATCCCGCTTCCGTTTTCCTACATTAACGCTACTCGAACACTTACAAACGCAACGAACTAGTGGACAATAAAATAATTTCTTCTTGCCACTGAAATCTTATTTATTTAATAGTATTGTTAACCTAGAATGGGAGAATTTTCATATTTGTTTTTTATTTAGTTTGGGACTGCATGTATTAAACAAGGGCAGAAATACCGATAGGTCGATAGCCTTTTTTAGAAATAAAGATGTTTACTACTACTATTGTTAACCTAGAATAGGAGAATTTTCATATTTGTTTTTATCTAGATTAAGACTGCATGTATTAAACAAGGGCAGAAAGACCGATAGGTCGATAGCCTTTTTTAGAAATAAAGATGTTTACTACTACTATATACCTTGGTCGGGAAGTGAGCTGTTATATATACGAGAGCTACGCGCCTCAGGATATAATGTGCGAGGTATATATTGGCCTTCTTGACCGCAGTATATATAGATTTTTTTTACTACTAACACGGATAATTGCCTGAATTGATTTAATTAGATTTTGAATTTCCCATTAATTTTCTGAAGTGTCGCAATATTTATTTGATGGCCTGACGTTCAGTTGTCAAACTACCGCAAGATAATTTATCGGTCTCCAGAAAACAGATAAAAGTTCTATGCAAAACTTATAAAAAAGTCGAAAAATTAGTGAATCTTAAAGTTACAGTGATTTAGAAGTGGAAATCGATGGAATCTCACTTGAACTTAGAGAGGTGAACATACTAAAAATAATGAAAAACTTAAACATCTTTAATTATTTAACTAGAGACTTTTTCATTAATATTATTATTGACCTAGGGAGAGATATATGACTTCTCACTAGGGAAATGGAGTAAATAATCAGGTTGGTAGTAAAATCAGGTTAGTAGTTATCAATAAAATATATCAGGTTAGTAGTAAAACAAATATATTATTCTGTACGTTCCGACAACCGTTTGACGCACTGAACGATGTAGACTCCAGAGTGTAACTTAATGCTCTAACTATATTGAAAACTGTAAGTCCTCGAAAGGAAAAAGACAATAAATTTATTAATTTGAAAACTCTGTATCTCAAAAACGCTGCATTTTTCGATAAATTTTCATGAAGCGAAAATGTCTGCCTTGGAGCCTTCTACCAACGTTGAATGTTTGTCAGTATCTTTATGAAACACCTTGCATATGGTAAAATCGGAAACCCCATTTAAAAAAGCATTCAGCATCGATTTATGTGGAACCCAGTAGTTGTCAAAATGTTCATATTTTTCCGAATAATTCGAAAAGCGTAAATTTTTCAAATAAAATTTTCGAAATAAATTTACATTAGAATTTGACGCTAAAGTAAGAATTTGACGCTAATGAGTTCTATTTAAAAAACCATAGTTGGTTACTACCACATGTTCATAACGCACCCCGTACACTGGAAAATAATTTTAAAATCCGCATCTCAGAAACACGAAAAACTTTCGTGGGAGACATTTTCCTCTAAAGTTCATATTTACTGAGATATCGGACTTTGACGCACTAATGAGCAACCCTAGTCTAACCGAGCTTCGTGGTGATAAGACGTGCCCAGTGTTAGCATATTTACAGCAAGGTCGTTTACACTACGGCAAAGAATTTGAAGAATCCAACCGCATTTATCGTTCAGCGGGAATATACGGGTCTAATTCATCTAATTCAAACGAGAGGATGAACTCTGAGAGTTCGCAAGAATTCGAATCGGATTATGCCTCCCAGGATGGTGGGTTCAAAAACCCACAATCGAAAAAACGGGGCAGAAAACCGAAGACGACCCAGCCAACCCAGCCAACCCCCACAACGCCAACACCTGAGGCCAAACGAATAGCGTTGGACTATCAGGCTACACCCGATAAAAACCAAACAACAAACAGCAAGACAACATCAGCAAGATTTCCCACGTATTCGCACATATTCACAGCGAACGCAATGTCGACCATCACCAGAGTCCAACTTGCAATCAGGTGGGAGGAACTCAACCCCAACAACAAGGATGTGATTATGAGACAAGGTGAATACTTTTTAATCAAAACTAATCAGGAGGACAAAGCAACAAAAATATTACAACAACTAAAACAACAAAACACGGTAACAACATTCAAATTACAAAAAAACGATAACCACCCACTAATCCGACAGCAATGGTCAAACCACCATATTACACCATCAAATTCAGTCGTCGCCACTGGGGTCGACCTAGATATTGAGGAAAGCATGTTTCTGAAACGCCTAGAGCAGCAAGGCTTCAAAATAAGATTCTGCAAGAGATTAATCTCACGAGAACGCAACGCACCCACACTCATGATGAGGCTAATAACCGGCGATATATCCACCTACGAAAGGTTGATGAACGACCGTGCGGTTCATTTTTTGGGCCGCATTTTCAAGATCACCGAAAGCAAACCACCGGCACCCGTGCCTGCGCCGTGTGCCAAATGCAACCTGTTCACCCACAAAACTGAAGACTGCAAGCAATCGCCGAGATGCAACAAATGCCAGGGTCCCCATCCAACTTCCAAATGCGAGTCATCACTGCCAACCAAATGCGCAGCATGCAACTCCGAAGACCACGCGGCATGGAGCATGAAGTGCCCAAAACGACCGACAGCCCCAATCGACGGAATATCAAACGTCAAGATACAATGTGTAAACAAACGGACGACCGGGATTGCGCAGACGACGACAGTGGCAAGTAGAATACACACACCCATTACAACACATGACCACATCATAAACAAATACAAACATCAACTTAACAAGACAAACAATACCAACAGAGACGAACTACTAAAAAAACTACGAAAACAAATTATAGAAGACTTCGACATTGACACCTCCGTTGTTTTCTTCGGAAACCATATTTACATCTTAATGTTTGACATGCTCCTGCCCGAGGGACGCTCTCCAACTGAACCCTACGAACAGAAGAACAGAACAGAAGTGAGACAGACAGTAACAAACATACAAGATTCAATTTGAAAGTACTTTACGCGAACATCAACGGACTAAACCATAAAAAGCCACTAATTTACAATTACATAGAACAAAACGACATGGACTGCTGCATGTTTGTAGAGACTAAAACTAAAATAGGACGGACTTCAACATACAGGGACTGGCAACACATCTGTAGACATGGCAATTTCACTAACCACGCCAGGGGCGGGGCCTCAGTTCTTCTCAAACCTGTAACAAAACTAGGCAAAGCAAACCCTCCCCACCTCAACAACCCTTTGAACGACTGTCTACATTTTACCATACCCTACTTAAACGACCTGATACACATATTTCTGACATACATACACCCACACTCCAACCTAGAACAAAACATATTGACCAAGGCAAACATCTATAAATATGCAGTAATTATAGGCGACTTTAATTTGAACAGAAACAAAACGAAACAGCTTAAAAGATTTTTACAAAATTCCGACTTTATAAGACAGCACACCCCACCAACTTTTCTAATGCCCGCAAACCCAGATTCAACACCAGACGTTCTACTGCACACAAGAAACTTAACAAACACCATCAACAACATGAATTTAACCAACGAACTTGGATCCGACCACCTGGCTATTACGTTTAACATAGACTTACAACATACGCAACCTACCTCCAATACACCTCCTATAGAGAAAAAGTTAAACCTAACAAAAAATGACATAGACAAAGTGAAACAGCATATACATGACTACATGCAATCGCAAGCACAGCCCATTTCAATAGAAACCATACAACAACGAATTTCACTAGCCATAGGAAAATTTAGCCCGGAAATAAAAAATGCTTTCTACCGACATACACTGCCCAAATACATACTGAGACTCATAAAACATAAGAGAGAACTGTACAGACTATATACAAACACTCAAAATAACGACCTAAAAAAGACACTGAACCAACTTAACAGAAACATTAAAACTTTGATTGGACAATACCGACAAGACAAATGGCTAGAAACATGTAAAGAAATACAAAAAGACAAAGGCAAAACATACTGGCGAAAAATTAAGAAACTAGCGCAATACAAAAAAAAACTGGCACTACTGACATAATTGACGAAAACGGAATAGAACGTTACACAAACAAAGAGAAAGCGGACGCGTTCGCCAGACACTATCAAAGGGCCTTCAGCATATCGACAAACCCTATCTTCGACAATGACAACTGGAACTTGATCAACGACTGGTACTTGAACTATTTTAACAGCTCACCAAACTATACCTACAAACTGATCACAGACACAGAGTACGATGAAGCCCTAGCGCATATCAGAAACACGGCACCGGGAAAAGATAAAATTAAGGCAAAACTCTTGAAAAGCCTAACTCAAGAAACACACAAACTGATCCTAACTGAATTGAACAACTGCATCACAAATGACAGAATCCCAGAAAAATGGAAAAACGGCTTAATAATCCCTATACCCAAAAATGGACTGGACAATACACAACCGAGCAACTTCAGACCAATGACACTACTTCCAGTACTAAGCAAAATTTTTGAATACATAATAAAGCAGCGGCTTGAAAAAGTGATTGAAAAATATACACCTACCTACCAATTTGGTTTCAAACAACATCACTCGACTATTCATCCGCTCTTTATTTTGGCCAACAATATACAAACTACCCACCTAACTGACAGAAAGACAGCTTGCCTGTTTATGGACATTAACAAGGCTTTTGATAGTGTCTGGCATAGAGGCTTACTATACAAACTATACAAACTACACACACCAACATATCTACTATACACCATAAAGAACTTACTAGAAAACAGACAACTACAAGTACGAATTGACAAAACACTGTCATTTTCTTTTTCCCCTGAACAAGGGCTCCTTCAAGGATCCCCTCTCTCACCATTTCTCTACAATATATACTGCCATGACATATACAATTACAACTTACCAGACAAAAATCAAACCGACAGATCGGCATACATATTACAATACGCAGACGACACGGCACTTATTGTACATGACAAAACTACTGAGAGAGCAGCTCAAAGACTCCAAACACTAACAAACAACACAATGACATGGTTTTATAAATGGAGACTAACACCAAACGCGTCAAAAACCAACTTCTCTCTCACTCTTCACGCTCACAAACCATAGACTCAACGCTGACTCCCTTACAATAACTGCAGACGGCCAAACGACACAACCAAAAAACGACGTAAAATACCTTGGAATCACAATCGACCACAAACTAAAATTCACTAAACACATACGAAACATCAGGGCAGAAACAATAAAGAGAACAAAACACTTCCGATCACTAACCTACAAAGACAGAGGAATTAGCAAAAACACCGCCACCAAAATATATAAAGCTATTTGTAGACCCTTGCTAGATAATGGACATATACTCATGACCAACGGAACAGAAAGGACAAAACGTTATATACAAACAACAGAACAAATTGCACTAAGACTAATAACACGAATAAGACACCCCCAAAACCCACTGCACAACCCCCCCACCCAACTACTATACGAACGCACAAACATGACAAAGATCTCGGAAAGACTCATACAGCTACAGACAAAATGGACAAACAACCCCTACAACTGGACCATACTGAATTCCCTTTGTCTTACAAGACCAACCAGACAATCCCGCTTCCGTTTCCCTACATCAACGCTACTCGAACACTTACAAACGCAACTGACTACTGGACAATAAAATAATTTTTTCTTGTCATTAGAATTGGAAAGTTTATTTAATAATATCGTTAACCTAGAATAAGAGAATTTTCATATTTGTTTTTTATTTAGATTAAGACTACATGTATTAAACAAGGGCAGAAAGACCGATAGGTCGATAGCCTTTTTTAGAAATAAAGATGTTTACTACTACTGAGCAACCCTGTATATTGCTTCTAAAAACATTAGCTTTTCTGTTGAAAAGTTTGTCATTCGTTATAGGATGATTTTGTTACCTTCCAAAGCACATTTTTGGTACCATTTCGACAAACTACCACAATTATCTGAATACATATATTAAAAGAACGCCATATAAGCTTTTTGTAATTCAAATCTTTGAAATTTTAAATACCTGAATTAGTGACACCTTGAGGATAGGAATCTTCTGATACACGAAATCAGAAGATAAAGTGAATGGGAAAAAACTATAGTTTGAGTATATCAAAAATGGAAAATGGTCTGACACCTTTTATATTAACATCCACTTATAAGGGATAGATTTATGGCCTTAAATTACGACCCAATTATAGCATAGGCAGCGTCAAAAAGCAAAATTTGAGATTAACAATACGGGTCTCGCAGAAGATAATAGCCGTAATTTTGGCTCTTTTAGGGCAACAGCGGCGTCTTCAAAATTAATGAACGCAATCTATCGCTTTTGCTTGAGAAAGCAATGAAAGGCGGGATATTGTTATCGCACACCAACCGAGAACAATAAAAAGAATGCAGCTTCTAATTTATACTTACTAGAATCGTGTATTTTAACGCCCTAATTTTTGAAATTAATGAACGATAACAAAATGCTTTTTGGAGGATACTGGTGAAAAATGTATTATACGATTAATGCAAATTTTACCTCTCAACAATTGAAATTGAGTTGCATAACTCATTTAAAGTAATTGGAATTGTTGGACTGCTTAGAATATATTATTTACCTCTATGTTGATATATGGAAGACTGACACTTTTAAGGGTTTATCGTTCCTTCGTTTATAAATTTATTTATAAAAGTATCTTCCTGGATTTCCTCAGTGACTACCAAATTTAGAACGTTGGTTACGTTCTAATGAACGAAATCTTTTAGAATGTACTAGCATTAACATCACATGTTTTTCTACAAGCTCTAACGGTCCGGAAATGGTTAACCTAATAGTAAAATTACACCTAATAGTATGCAAGAACTAAAGTAGCGAACATCAGGAAAGCAGCCGAATTTCGAATCAAATTTTAATCAATGTTCGAAAAAAAATTTAAAACGGATTTTACTATTACCTAGCGCATAACGCCGGACTTTTTCAACAATTCATAATAGTATATAATATACCTAGGTCGAGAAGTAACCTATTATATTCCGAGCGCTTTTATATAATGGGCGAGATAATTAATAGTCTTCTCAACCGAAGGATACAGGGTGATCCGAAATTGGCGTCATTCCTCTGGGGGTGTTTTGGAGTACAGAAAAAATAGTAAAACTAATTAATTATTGTTAAAAACTGCGATATTTGCAAAAAACTAGATCAGAAGAAGCAATAATGTTTTTCAAGGTAACCTAAAGGGGTTAACGATAGGGGTTTGGAAATAAGTCTAAAATGTTTACCCCTGGATTAATAAATTGACGTGTGCAACCGATTTTTTTATGTCATTAATAACCCTAAACTTGAACCGGTCCGTTTTCGGTAACCCAGTCTTTAGTAGTAGTAAACATCTTTTTTCTAAAAAAGGCTATCGACCTATCGGTCTTTCTGCCCTTGTCTAATACATGTAGTCTTAATCTAAATAAAAAACAAATATGAAAATTCTCTTATTCTAGGTTAACAATATTATTAAATAAATATATAAATATTATTAAATAAATAAAATTTCAGTGGCAAGAAGAAATTATTTTATTGTCCACTAGTCAGTTGCGTTTGTAAGTGTTCGAGTAGCGTTAATGTAGGGAAACGGAAGCGGGATTGTCTGGTTGGTCTTGTAAGACAAAGGGGATTCAGTATGGTCCAGTTGTAGGGGTTGTTTGTCCATTTTGTCTGTAGCTGTATGAGTCTTTCCGAGATCTTTGTCATGTTTGTGCGTTCGTATAGTAGTTGGGTGGGGGGGTTGTGCAGTGGGTTTTGGGGGTGTCTTATTCGTGTTATTAGTCTTAGTGCAATTTATTCTGTTGTTTGTGTATAACGTTTTGTCCTTTCTGATCCGTTGGTTCATGACCATGGTATATGTCCAAAGTCTAGCAAGGGTCTACAAATAGCGATATATATTTTGGTGGCGGTGTTTGTGCTAATTCCTCTGTCTTTGTAGGTTAGTGATCGGAAGTGTTTTGTTCTCTTTATTGTTTCTGCCCTGATGTTTCGTATGTGTTTAGTGAATTTAAGTTTGTGGTCAATTGTGTTTCCAAGGTATTTTACGTCGTTTTTTGGTTGTGTCGTTTGGCCGTCTGCAGTTATTGTAGGGGAGTCAGCGTTGAGTCTGTGGTTTGTGAGCAGAACTTGGTTTTTTGACGCGTTTGGTGTTAGTCTCCATTTATAAAACCATGTCATTGTGTTGTTTGTTAGTGTTTGGAGTCTTTGAGCTGCTCTCTCAGTAGTTTTGTCTTGTACAATAAGTGCCGTGTCGTCTGCGTATTGCAATATGTATGCCGATCTGTCGATTTGATTTTTGTCTGGTAAGTTGTAATTGTATATGTCATGGCAGTATATATTGTAGAGAAATGGTGAGAGCGGGGATCCTTGAGGGAGCTGTTCAGGGGAAAAAGAAAATGACAGTGTTTTGTCAATTCGTCTTGTACTTGTCTGTTTTCTAGTAAGTTCTTTATGGTGTGTAGTAGATATGTTGGTGTGTGTAGTTTGTATAGTAAGCATATATGCCAGACACTATCAAAAGCCTTGTTAATGTCCATAAACAGGCAAGCTGTCTTTCTGTCAGTTACGTGGGTAGTTTGTATATTGTTGGCCAAAATAAAGAGCGGATGAACAGTCGAGTGATGGTGTTTGAAACCAAATTGGTAGGTAGGTATATATTTTCCAATCACTTTTTCAAGCCGCTGCTTCATTATGTATTCAAAAATTTTGCTTAGTACTGGAAGTAGTGTAATTGGTCTGTAGTTGCTCGGTTGTGTATTGTCCAGTGAATTTTTGGGTATAGGGATTATTAAGCCGTTTTTCCATGTTTCTGGGATTCTGCCATTTGTGATGCAGTTGTTCAATTCAGTTAGGATCAGTTTGTGTGTTTCTTGAGTTAGGCTTTTCAAGAGTTTTGCCTTAATTTTATCTTTCCCCGGTGCAGTGTTTTTGATGTGCGCTAGGGCTTCATCGTACTCTGTGTCTGTGATCAGTTTGTAGGTGTAGTTTGGTGAGCTGTTAAAATAGTTCAAGTACCAGTCGTTGATCAAGTTCCAGTTGTCATTGTCGAAGTTAAGGTTTGTCGATATGCTGAAGGCCCTTTGATAGTGTCTGGCGAATGCGTCCGCTTTCTCTTTGTCTGTGTAGCGTTCTATTCCGTTTTCGTCAATTGTGTCAGTAGTGCCAGTCTTCCTGTATTGCGCCAATTTCTTAATTTTTCGCCAGTATGTTTTGCCTTTGTCCTTCTGTATTTCTTTACATGTTTATAGCCATTTGTCTTGTCGGTATTGTCCAATCAGAGTTTTAATGTTTCTGTTAAGTTGGTTCAGTGTCTTTTTTAGGTCGTTATTTTGAGTGTTTGTATATAGTCTGTACAGTTCTCTCGTATGTTTTATTAGTCTCAGTATGTATTTGGGTAGTGTATGTCGGTAGAAAGCATTTTTTATTTCCGGGCTAAATTTTCCTATGGCTAGTGAAAGTTGTTGTTGTATGGTTTCTATTGAAATGTGCTGTGCTTGTGATTGAATGTAGTCATATATATGTTGTTTCACTTTGTCTATGTCAGTCTTTGTTAGGTTTAATTTTTCTCTATAGGAGGTGTATTGGAGGTAGGTTGCGTATGTTGTAAGTCCATGTTAAACGTAATAGCCAGGTGGTCGGATCCAAGTTCGTTGGTTAAGTTTATGTTGTTGATGGTGTTTGTCAAGTTTCTTGTGTGCAGTAGAACGTCTGGTGTTGAGTCTGGGTTTGCGGGCATCAGAAAAGTTGGTGGGGTGTGCTGTTTTATAAAGTCGGAATTTTGCAAAAATATTTTAAGTTGTTTCGTTTTGTTTCTATTCAAGTTAAAGTCGCCTATAATTATTGCATATTTATAGATGCTCGCCTTAGTCAGTATGTTTTGTTCTAGGTTGGAGTGTGGGTGTATGTATGTCAGAAATATGTGTATCAGGTCGTTTAAGTAGGGTATGGTAAAATGTAGACAGTCGTTCAAAGGGTTGTTAAGGGAAGGATTTGCTCTTCCAAGTTTATATGTTGGTTTTAGGAGAGCTGCGACCCCGCCCCTGGCATGGTTGATGGTATTTCCATGCTTATAGATATACTGCCAATTTCTGTACGTTGGTGTTTGTCCTAGATTGGTTTTAGTCTCTACAAATATGCAGCAGTCTGTGTCGTTTTGTTCTATGTAATTGTAAATAAGTGGTTTTTTGCTGTTAAGTCCGTTGATGTTCGCGTAAAGTACTTTCAAATTGAATCTTGTATGTTTGTTACTGTCTGTCTCACTTGGTCGCAGGGTTCAGTTGGAGAGCGTCCCTCGGGCAGGAGCATGTCAAACATTAGGATGTAGACATGGTTCCCGAAGAAAACAACGGAGGTGTCAATGTCGAAGTCTTCTATAAATTGTTTCCGTAGTTTTTTTAGTAGTTCGTCTCTGTTGGTATTGTTTGTCTTGTTAAGTTGATGTTTGTATTTGTTTATGATGTGGTCATGTGTTGTAATGGGTGTGTGTATTCTACTTGCCACCGTCGTTGTCTCCGCAATCCCGGACGTACGTTTGTTTACACATTTTATTTTTACGTTTGGGATTCCGACGATTGGGGCTGTCGGTCGTTTTGGGCACTTCATGCTCCATGCTGCGTGGTCGTCTCTGAGTTGCACGCTGCGCAACTTGTTGGCAGAGGCGACTCGCACCTGGAAGTTGGATGGGGTCCCTGGCACTTGTTGCATCTTGGCGATTGTTTGCAATCTTCAGTTTTGTGGCTGAACAGGTTGCATTTGCCACACGGCGCAGGCACGGGTGCTGGTGGTTTGCTTTCGGTGATTTTGAAAATGCGGCCCAAAAAATGAACCGCACGGTCGTTCATAAACCTTTCGTATGTGGATATGTCGCCGGTTATTAATCTCATCATGAGTGTGGGTGCGTTGCGCTCTCGCGAGATAATTCTCCTGCAGAACCTTATTCTGAAGCCCTGCTGCTCCAGGCGTTCCAGAAACATGCTGTCTTCAATGTCCAGGTCGACCCCAGTGGCGACGACTGAATATGACGGTGTAATATGGTGGTGACCTGACTTTTGTTGTCGGATTAGTGGGAGGTTACTATTCCTTTGCAGCTTGAATGCTGTTATAAGGTTTTCCTGTTTCAGTTTTTGTAAAATTTGTGTTGCTTTGTCTTCATTGTTGGTTTTAATTAGAAAGTGATTATCTTGTCTGACTATCACATCCTTGTTGTTGGGGTTGAGTCCCTCCCACCTGATTGCAAGTTGGACTCTGATGATGGTCGACAATCCGTTCGCTGTGACTGTGTGCGAATACGTGGGAAATCTTGTTGATGTTGTCTTGTTGTTTGTTGTTTGGTTTTTATTGGTTGTAGACTGATAGCCCAAAGCTATTCGTTTGGCCTCAGGTGGTGGCGTTGTGGGGGTTGGGTGGGTTGGCTTGGTCGTCTTCGGTTTTCGGCCCCGTTTTTTCGATTGTGGCTTTTTGAACCCACCATCCTGGGAGGCATAATCCGATTCGGATTCTTGCGAACTCCCAGGGTTCTTCCTTTCGTTTGAACTAGACCCGTATATTCTCGCTGAACGATAAATGCGGTTGGATTCTTCAAATTCTTTGCCGTAGTGTAAACGACCTTGCTTTAAATACGCTGATACTGTGCACGTCTTATCACCACGAAGCTCGGTTTAAGACCCACTCTTTATATTTAGAAAAATGAAATATTTAGAACACGAATATCCGTGTCGCGTGATTCAAAATTTTGTGACATTTTCACGCTTTTAAATGCAATAAAAATTTCAGGATGCGATTGCACTAAATGATATCGATGACAGGATCATGATTTTATATGGATGCCGAGTGTCCAAGATTTTAAACCACCTTTGGAAATTCCATACCTGCTTCCATTTCAAAATAATACAACTGAATACAACTGTTTTCAAATAATCGACATTCAAACGATTAAATTAATTTATTCTAAACATAAATAAAATAATGAAAGGAAATGAAAAATTGAACATCTAGTTCAAATTGGTAACGATTTAACTTTAAGGAAACCTTAATTAATTTGATAATAAACTGATATGCAATATTTAGACGAAACCAGCCTAATGATGGATTCATATAGGTGTTAGAACGGCGGCTTTTTTTCAACGTGTATTCATCTTATATTCAGTAGTTGTCTCTGAATAGTATTTGCATGTGGGAAATTTATGTGCAACGAGTTTTAGAAGAATTTAAGCGGCCATGAATAATGTCTGTTACAGGCATTTGGATGTACGTCTAAAACGAATATAACACACAAGTGCTTCTTAATAATGTACAAATATTTTAGGGTGGGCTGAGAAGGTTTCTGCTTTGGTAGATGGTCGTTCCAATAACGGCTACTACGTCTAAGTACTGTGATAAGTACTTGTAATCGGCAGAGAAAAATAATTGATTTTTCCATGCTCAAATCCCACTAGACAATATATTAATGCAATTACTATACAAACGAACAAAAATAACAAAAATATCCTTAAAACTGTTTTACTTTTACAGATAAAATAGAAAAATTACCTTCACTATTCGATTATAGAACCTCTATGCCGCCCAAGATAAACAAGAGAATCTCGTTTCTTTTTCCCATCGACCTCTCTAATTGAGCAATTATAAAACTTGTAAACTACAACTACAATTAAGTAACTAAGCATTACTGTATTTTAAATAGCTTGGGCACAAAACCAATTGGATGACATTCTATTTTTTTCGAAGAAATAAAGATTGTTTTTGATGTTGCTTTATTGTTTTTATAATAGCAAATTATTTTATTTGCCAAACGATTAGCGACGGTTCATAAACTGTTCCCGACAAATGCCGAAAAAAAATTGAGATTGTTGCATTTGGCCAACAATTAGTACGGACTCTTTTTGCAAATTTCATTTACTAATTCGGATCATGGCCCTACACCGCTGGCATCCCAAGCACCAAATGGCTGCTATTTACTTATCAAAACTTGCTTATTGAACAACTATTAAACAACCGAGACAAATCTAATAATTAACCTAAATTCCTTGTAGATGAATTTAGTAATGATATATTAAATTGAAAATGTGAAACAACTTTTATTTTATTATGTATAACTTGGAATTGAATTGAAAATTTTAATTTTATATTTTAATATAACAGTTCGGAAGGTTTGCTTATTAACGATGGAATAGTCATGACAAATCAAGTGCCACATTGTACACGTAATAGTCAAGACTTAGGGTATATATATCAATTATGTCGAATACTTCTTTTTGTATAATTCTCAGAAATCCACTCATCATAATTCTGTGTTGGGCTAAGGGGCTAATATGAGAATTTTTCCAAATGGAATATAAAAAGGATCAACCAAGATTAAGCGACCGTTTTTACGACTCGAATTTTCTTAACACGGAAAAGAAAGCGGCGATAAATAAGAAAAGTTTTCGAGCCGCAAACGTTGAGATAAAAGGGATGCGTGGAAAAAACAGTTCTAATGAGAGTTCTAAATGAATGATCTGCCAACCATACCGTTTGCGACATCTTATTGAATTACTTATTTGAACTCAAGAAACAGCTCAAATGCTCAAACATTTCAAATCTTCCAATGCACCAAAATGCAAAATATATTCAAACAAGTCGGTATTGACCAAAACGTTATTCTTGAACAACCTGAACCCTTGATAAGGTTTGCATATCATTGGATGTTATCTAAACTGTAATATGATACAGTGTGTCGCAGTTAAGGTGGAAACACCCCTGTATTTTATTTATTTTTGGCAACAGGGTTTTCAGTTTCGGTACAGAGGTAGAACGTCATGAGCTTAATTGGCTGGGGTACCCATTTATAACTTCAGATGAAAATCCAGCCTACTACGACTTTGCGAATAAGGGCCATTCGCTATATTTTGCGATGCGTTAGAGATATCGGAAAAATTGTTCAGAATGTTATTTTAACGGTAAATACCGAGTTTCAAGTCAGAAGTCAAATTTTTCATGCGAAGTCCGAAGTTTTCACTAAAGCAACGAAAAATGCAACAAAACATGATTTATTCAACAAAATAAAAAAAAAAGAAAAAAATTCAAGCGCAAAAATAGTATTATCAAATGTGGTCTGCTTCAACTAGTCCACCTTCAAGCCTGATGCACTTTTCAATGCGTTTGTGATTGTTATTGGCAACTCTCATAAGTTCAGCTACATTTATTTCACGGCAGGCTGTTAGCTGGCAGCTTATTCTCTCACATGGATAGATAGATAGCTAAAAATTTATTAAACATTCACATTAGTAAACTCACAAAGTTAAAAACATGAGTCAACTCCCATGCCTGGCCAGATGTTCGGCCCGTTGCTCTTTGCTCATGATCTAAATAGGCGCACTAAGTCGTCCATTACCTGAGCAGTGCCCTAACATGGACATTCTCTCATATAGTTCTCTTCGATTTTGAGGCCTTTGTAAACCTTATTCTTGAGAGTAGCCCAGAAATAGAAATCTGTTGGCGCACATTCAATGTGAATCTCGGGTAAGCAAATAGTACTCCCGCGAACAAACACACAAAAATTCCTCCAAATCGAGTAGCCTGCCGTTTAGCTCTTGCTTCGAGCACGCAGTTTATGAGTTATTATGCGCTGCTCAACTCTTTTAAGCACAGATTTGATAAACCCATGTTTCCTTTGTATATAAAAGTTTATATACAAATAAATAATTATACAAACTTTTGAACCAAGAATACATACTCATATATCACTTTTATAATTTTGACTACTTTTTCTCTATTCGACATCTTTTAGAAGAACTTTTGAACTTTTTACAGGGTTTGATTTTAGTAGATTCAAAAGTATACCCCAAACTAACATTAATTTGATTCTCGTGGTCATAGAGTGGATATTTTAAAATGAAATATCACTATGAAAGTTTTGATGCCTCTTTCCACGGTGGATTTTTCCATTGAAAATTTATGGAGCGCTGCGCGTATGCTAATTTCAAAAGCGGGGAACCGGATCGGCTGGCTTTGAGGAGAAAGAATAATGGCGGAAAAGACGATCCGATGATAACATTCAATCCTTTTTCCCCCTATCCATTTTACACGCTAGAGCGAAGGGCTTTATAATTGAAAATTGAAAAAAAAGTTTTTGTTGTAAATATATGTAACCGGTTCGATATAAAAACAATTGCATGCCTTTAAAAGCTAAAAGCGTTAACTATCACTTTGCGCCCTTGGTAAGAAAATAACCATTACTTGATTAATTTCCATACCAAACAAGGAATAACACAAGGAGATTTATTGGGTTTTCTATTTTGGTATTCTTTTTGTAACTGCAACTAGAAAAATTTAAAGTTTTAACTACGACCAATACTTTAAGTAGTATAAAACACACTACCTACCATCTAAGTCAGTTACATTTCACGCATTGTAAACCAAACGCACAGTGCGGTCACCGTTAATAACTGACATATTATTATTCGTCAAATAATATTATGAAATTAGTAATTTGAACTTCAACGGTTACTAAATACCTCTTTAGAGAATGTTAAGCGACAGTGAAACTGAAACGTTAACACCCGCAAATATTTTACAAATATCAGAAGCCACTACAAACAACTTGCTACCAACAAAATCGCATCAAAAATATGAAGTTGTTTATCAGAAGTTTATAGACTGTGGATCGAAAATAGTATGTTACATACCTAGGTGGAGAAGTGAGCTATTATATACCGATCACGTTCATATCCTGAGGCGCGTAGCGAAACTATAATTTACTATTTGCCAAAGAGCCTTCAGAATTCATAATAGGCTCCGTTGACATTATTCCTACCCCTTTGATTTTGAACGTATTTTTGAAGTACACACTATAGTAACTTGGGCCGTAAAGAAAAGTTATTTTAACTCTACCAACTGTTCAACCTTACGAACCTAAACTAACCCAAGGGATCGTCAAGAACATCACAAACATAGCCTGGAAAATCTGCAGCCCACATAATATGAATTTCGAATTAAAACTTCAAAGAAGTTTTTCTTCATTTCCTTGTGGACATTCCCATCACCAAGGCTCTTAAATCAGACTGTTAACCGTTCACAAGTTATTAATATTAAAAAGAAGGATAACGATTTAAAATAAAAGCTCATTAGAAACAACAACGAATCAAATCATATCTGAAGAAATCGTCAGAAATTTTATATGGCTTGACGTATCAGGCAACCCGCAAATTGGCATTTGAATATGCACTTAGATTGGAAAAAACCTTTTTCAAGCACGCCAGAGAAAACCCGAGATAAAGAATTAGAACAAAGTAGAAGACTGAAGTCAGAGATATCTGAAACTAAAAAAAGTAAGTCACAAGCACTCAAAAGCTCAAAAATAAGAAACCCACAATAAAACCGAATGTTCAAGAGAAACAAATCAAGAAAAAAATTAGCAAGACAACAAAAAGAGCAAAAGAAAGTGACACGTCTTCAGATTCTGATTCAGAGTTTTTTAAATTTCCGAAAAAAAAATTCTTGGCTCCTCATCTGACTCAGATATTGCCATGGAATCCCATTGCGATGAATTCGCTAAGCTTTTAGGTACAAACTTACAAAATATTTATGCAAAGTTTTTTTTATTGTTTAATTTGCAGATGATGAGAAGATTTTATGTGACGATTACGTTCTGGTAAAATCTTTCACGAAAAAAACAATTGTTTATTACGTCGGGCAAGTGATACAGCTTGCAGAATACGGCTAGTTTGTTGTAAAATATTTGAGACATTTCAATCTGAATTTTAGTTCTTTAAATTTAAAATAATTTCCCATCTTTTATGAATTCAATAACAAAAACTGTTTTTAATTATTATTTTTTGTTTAACTTTTTTTTCGACATTATGTTTGTTTTACTAGGTTTAAGTAACAAAGTTAAAATATTCAAAATATACTTTTCAAAGAAATATTAGTTATGAATTATATGTCCGAATCTACTCCATGCGTGTCGAAAACTGCCCCATCATGGGGCACCTTCGGACAACTTTTTTATGTTACCTTTTTTATAAAAAACTGTGCAAGTTTTTTTTAAAACTGCTATGTTATTACATTAAAAATATATGAAATAATTACTTCAAGTAAAAGTAAAATTTAGTTTAAATAAAATAAAAGTTTGAAGTCACTTTAACCAAACTGTCCGAACCTGCCCCACTCTACCCTACTTGGAATAATAGGAAATTCATATCAACTAATTTCTACCTATTAGAAAGATAGGAAGGAAATCGAGAGTTAGGGCCCATGAAATACCTCTGACTTTTCAGAATTAATATAAATTATATGTTAATCATATCAAATAATGATTTTCTATGCGGACGACTTCGGTATTTTGTGTTCGGCTAACTCTGTTCTAAAGTCTGTTTATTTTTGAATGAATAATAATAAAAATGAAGCAAACGTTAAATATTGGAAAAGTTAAGTTTTTATTGACTCTGGCCTATCCTGGGAAATTACATTAGTGCGGCAATGAAAAGAATTAAATATTAGATTTTTGTTTCCAGTCGGCTGAAGTAATTGATAACTAGAACCCAACTGATGTATGTATACACTGTTATAGTCACAGCATATCAAGCTATAGAATCAATGCATGGGGAGAACCCTATAAATCGCATTAAATGTATATCCTTAGCAAATTGCGAAGTAAAATAGTCAAATTTGTTTTCAGAAACGCCACACGCAAGGTTCCTACTATTGGGGAATCATTCTTTATGTTGTTTTGTGTCAATATCATTCTCTTTTATAGAAACTTAAGAAAAGAAACTAGGTCCCACTAGATATTTGCAGATTCAGTTGCCTTAAGCAAATAGGGAGATTGGTACAAGAAATATGACTTTTATTGTATTGCAAGTTGTATATCTAATTGTTTTCGAATGTTGTTAAGTACTTGAATACGCAAAGAAAACAATTAAATCTCGTATAGAGAATTGCGTTATTTCATACTTTAATAACAATCACAAAGTGGATTAATTCCTGAAACGTGTTTAATTTACTTCATTATGTATTGGCATCTGCCTTTGATGGTTTTATAACTATTTTGTTGCTTTTTTGTAGGTTTAAGTTTTATCTATAATTGACTTGTGTGGACACGAATTTTCTGGGCGTGCCATTCGCGTTACAATTTGTATATGACAAATAAATAAAAAAAAATCGTTAAAATAAGTTCATCGATTGATAGGAGGTGAAAAGAATGATGAATTTCAAACTGCGTATTAAAGATGTAGAGGAAACCTTTATCAAACCGTTAGCCAAAGAAGCCCTGATTGAATACGGTTTTTTTGTACCTCTCTATTCCAGGTAGCAGCAAACATTTTCCGATTTCACTCAGGCAAAACGGAAAATCGCCGACAGCACAGTTTCTCGAAAATAAAGTGTATGTGTGTGGAAACTTCTATAAATTGAATCGTTTAAACAACGTAGTTCGGATAAAGAAGATTGGTAATGGCTGGCAAGAAATTGCTTAAAACAGGGGACAAAAAAGTGAAGTTTAGTAGCACTTGCTTATACAGGGTGTCTAAGTGCTCAGGAGTTAGTCACAACAAGGTGTTTTCTTTCAATCAATTATTCTCGCGTATTTACGGGCATTATGTAGACAGTGTCTTTGACGTGACCCAAAGCAAAATAGCTCACCGGTGTGAGGTCTGGTAACCGCGGAGGCCAGGCTAAGTTTCCGCCACAACCTAATTACCGTTCAGTATGGTTTCTATTTAACCACACCTGCATAGAAAAATGCCCGAACCCCGCCAGGCCAGGCCGCCCGAATAAAGCCAGGTTTCTTGCCTATCGCGAATTAGGATGTTTTCACCAATTTCGTTATGTCTTGCTTCGAAGATTTTAGAAACGAACTCCCACTTAGTCTAGGCGGAAAAAGGTAAGGGCCCAAAACAATATCGCTAAAAAATTCAAGTTCTGGTTGTAAACCTTGAAAGGCTGATAGTGATAAGGGTGAATATGGTTCCTTTTAATTCTAATTTGCTACTTCTGCATGATCCTTATAGATGGTTATGGCTTAATTAAGAGCTTCAACATCCGAGCTTCTTAAACCGTCTAAGCACACTTAGCAACATTTCAAGTGAATTTGATGGCTGGTATTGTTGCGAAACACTTAATCGGGACGAAAGATAAGGTGATGGCAAATCTGTTAATGTGACTCACACTTTTACAGTTTTCTGACTCAGTCGTAGGTAGTTCTTCTTAACTGCCAGTTATATCCTTTGTGTTCCGTGGTCACAAAACATAAGTTTCTCACAAAATGTGGTGGAAACTTGACACAAAAAAACCCTGAATTCTGAAAGCGGGATCCGACTGCAGAATATCTACGAACTAAGCGAATTAAGCGTAGGATGGTATGCAAGGGTCTCGGATAAACAAAAAGTTGTTTTTTACTGAGTTTAACATAATATAACAATTAAACACGTGGTGTTTTGGCAATCGTCAGAATCAATTCTTCGTTAGAGTCCTTCTTGTTCGCAATGTTCTTAATCGATCGCTCTGCATCGTAAAGTCAGGATCGCCCCGCTACAAACTTACATATTGATACTCCCAATTTTGAGAAATAATGTCATCATGGTTAGAGAACAGTTCAAGTAAACAGTGGGATGATGCATGTTTTGCATTTAGCATTCCCAACATAACCAAAAATAATATTTGTTGTTACTTTGCGCCCTTTTATCAAATGAGTTTTGTAGGTCATTTTAGTTCTTTTAGTAAATGTACTTGGCTCTGCTAATATTGTGGTCCGAAAACGCAACAAATGTTTGTAAATCGCAACTGAAATGTTATTTACCAATACGCTTATCAAAAAACACTTTGTCAGTGTAGATTGCTCCCAGAAGATACAAATCACCTGCTTGCATACACCCAAAGAGAACAACTTTGTAAAACTAGTGCAATTTTCCCAACGAAGCGGCGGATAACAATATCCCGCAATTTATCTATTTTCCGACAAAAGAGATAGACTACATTCATTTATTTTAATAACGCTTTTGAGTTGTTGAAGGGAGGAAAAATTAGGTCTTTGAAGGCTCAAGGATCAAATCCAAGCATTTTGAGCTTATAATCTTGAGCGAAATGAATAAAATATCGAAACTAATTGGCTCTGGAAATAAAGCCTCCTTAAGTCCGTAAAAGTTGGCGAACGGTAATTTTTCGATCAATAGCCTTGTAGCAATACTGTGATAAAAAATAGAGCTTTTCGGTGTTCTAGTCTTCTACCCATCAATGATTTTGCAAAATGTCAGTAAATCGAAAACCCCTCTTAAATTAAAATCTATTTTCTAAGAGTCCAGGAAATTGGCAGCCAAACTGAAGGAGTGAAATTTGATATCGAAAATAATATTAATTTTATAAATAAGTTGAAAAAACTCTAACTTTTACTTCAACTTTTTAGTTACTGTTCCCTAACTTTTAGCTCTACTGAGTTCTCTGTGTCCTAACTGTAAAAGAGAAAACTCTACCGAAAAAGTTACTCTTAATTTACTTTGTTCGGATAAACCCTTTCCCAGCAAAATTCCATGAAAAATAAACTCTTCTATTTTTACATACACATCTCATATTTTCATTAAAAAAATATTAATTTGTCATGGAACAAAAATTGCTTGTCTGTTGTTTGTGCCTGTTTAGTATTTATTGTTATACTTGGTCAGCTGTTTTTGGATCCGTTTGCCTTTAATCCACATTAACTATGGAGCGTTTTTTTAACCATAAAGGTTAAATGTTTCTTGTAAACTGAGTAGACGAAGGAAACATTTGCCTATTGTAAAATCTTTGTAAAATAACTTGGAAATTTTAATTAATTGAAAATATTGTCAAATTTCCCAGAAAACGATATGTTCGTAGCAATCACTTTACATATTTTTATTCGAAATTTTTTACACAACTTTATTTTGTCATAATTTACTATACAATCCAACATTTTATTTCTTGGAAAGCCTTTGAAAAAGACGGCGAGTTTGCCAAGCGGACGCCAATGTAACATTTTCAAGTTTATTTCATTTAGCAATTGCTTCTTTTTCCAAGTGTCTCGTAAGATCCCAATTAAATGTTAGATTCTGTATTACGTATTTTTAGCAAATTTATTGGTTATAAAAAAGGGTATTCATTGTTAACTTATAGAAAAGTACGTGAAAATATTCGTAAATAGATCCTTTCGTTTGAACGTATCTAACTAGATTTATTGATGTTCTAGTCAATTAGTTGACAATAGTCAATTAGTAGTCAATTGATGTTCTAGTCAGATTTATTGGTGTTCAAATCTAGTAAACATCTGGATATAAAAAAAAAACAATTTTTAAATAGCGATGAGAATGGGATACTTGCAAAAAAGTGAATTTCAAAACAAACTTTGGTGTACATTTTATGCTCCTGAACTTAATTTTCGTTTGCGATATACAAATTGTTATTACTTGGCTAAATGAATGTACCAAAGACATGGAAGTTATTTCTCTTATGGTTACTGCAGAGGGTAGCATAACACTTGGTCTAACCAGAATTTTGTACAGATAGACAGTCAAGACAAATCAATGACTATGTTTCATATATTTTCTTTAGTAAACAGTGTGTTTTGTTTTATTTTATTAGTCATCAAAAATTGCCAGATTGTAGGGTTTGCACTAAAAAAATTATCGATTACGTCATATCTCAAATTGAAAACACATTTTTCACAAACACTCAATTTATTCCACGTTAGAAACTCGCACTGTATACTGCTTTATCTACAACTGTTATACAAGGACCATCACTTGACACTCTTTGAAATGTCTTAATAACCTTTATTACCGCACTAGTTCTTTTTTCTATACGTGCACTAGCGCCTTAGCATTAATATTGAAAATAATCGTTAAAAGTGCCTTGGTGTTTCTTCCGTGATATCCTTAATGAATGCCCCTCGAATAAAACCAAAACCGCCACTTCAAGACTATCTCCTGACGTTGTCGTGCGTATGGCTAGCTCGGGAATGTCCATGTTAGGGCACTGCCCAGGTAATGGACGACTTAGCGCGCCTATTTAGATCAGGGGGCAAAGAGCACCGGCCGAACATCTGGCTAGACATGGGAGTTATGTTTGTTAACTTTGTTTGTGAATTTTATTAATGGGAATGTTCAATAAATTTTTATCTATCTATCTTCCGTGATTTATCTGGCAGAAAATTTAAGTACATATGGATCATCATTTCCTACTTGTTTTGTAACTAACAATATATATTATCACTGGTTATAGAACGAGCTAATCTTTGAAAAATGTCAATAATTCGATCACACCGATTTTGTGCAACAAATTCTATATGAAGTTCAAAAACTGTATTTTTAATATAAAATTATCTACACTTTTGCATTAACGACAACCGACGCAAATATTTCAACGCTTTAAACTCTATATTACGCAGATTTACTCTAGAGTTTAAGGAAAAATATTCAAATTGCATCATGTTGGAATGATTTAATTTCGATAATCGTGTAGAATGTAGTGTGTAATCTCCCCAAGAAGGATTGCATATAAACACTTAACACTCAACATTAGAAACATTAAGTCGAAAAATAAATATAACTTTATAGTACGTTGTCAAAAAATATTTAGCATGCGATTATACTTCAAGGAACTTTTCCGCTTTTAAGTTTCATAAAATTTATATTTTTTCATTGGAACCTATAGGTTTATTTATTTTTTTTATTTAGATCTCAATCGATTAATATCAACGTTTCAAGGAATGTCATTGGTAAATAAGCATCCAAAACATTTTCTTTTTTGTTCCCATATTCTTTAATTTTTTAACTCATGAAGATACACACAAGGAAGAAACATATTTGAAAGCAGATTTCCCGGTCGACGAACCTTCCTTCGAAGAAACTCAAAAAGCCATAAATGAGATGAAGAATCATAGAGCAGCAGGGACAGATGAAATACCAGCGGAATTCATAAAATATGGGAGAGTGCTTATTCATAAGAAAGGGGATAAAATGAAAAACTCCAATTATAGAGGAATCTCCATAACAAACGCCTCATACAAAATCCTGTCAAACATACTACTTAGCAGACTAACCCCCTATGTTGAAAACGTCCTAGGATATTATCAAGCCGGATTTAGACCACACAGATCTACCATAGATCAGCTTTTCACACTAAGGCAGCTCCTGGAGAAAGGATGGGAATATAACAGACCCATATACAACCTTTTCATATACTTCCAACAGGCTTATGACATCATAGAAAGGAGCCAAGTATGGAATGCGATGGCAGAGCTCTCGATACCAGGAAAATTAATTCGCAGGACCAAAATGTGCATGGAGGAGGGAGTATCAAAAGTACGTGTCAACAATAAAATTTCTGACAGTTTTGAAATAAAAAACGGGCTCACGCAAGGTGACGCCCTATCACTTTGCTATCCAAAATAGAAAAGGAGAATGAATCTGTATTAATGGTTGAAGAAACGAATCGAGACCGCCCCGAAATGTTTGTTGTCAAATACAGGTTCTTATGGAAAGTGGGCAGACAGCAACAGATTTAATAAATATCAGAAGTTGAATTACATGTTAAGTTATTCGTTGAAGAAAACTGTAAACGAAACAGTCACAGTGACTTTGAATGTGAAGGACTCTTTCCTTCCCATAAAGTATATGTTTAGAGCGTTCACGGAATGACATGCAGCCCGACAAAATCAATTCAAAAAATAGGTAATAAATGTGTGCGACGCTCTAAATACTTAAAAATATACACTTCTTTCTACGATAATAAATCAGAATGGAAATCGGGGTGAGTAGTACTTTACGAAAATAGCGCTTGAAATAATGCTTTTCAAATGTGTTTGAATGTTTCGTACATTTTATGTATGTAATTAAATCTAGAACAACAACAATCTCCATGTGCACAATTCCTTACCTGCATTGATTTTTTTATTGAAATCTTAGTCGCTCACTAATAATTAGGTGAAGAGAAGTGGAGCAACGGAGTAATCTGCATCTTATGAAATTACCTGAAAAGTAAAAAATCTATATAAACAACTTCAATTAGATGAAAAAGCAAGCAAATAAATACCAAAAATCATCGACGGTGACCAAATGACAATATTTGTTAATATTACAAGGAGTACATAATAATGTCTTCTTGTAAGTATATATACAACTTTCATCTTAAGTTTGCGTTGTAAGTCTTGCCTTTTCGTTTGCCTTTTATTAAAAAATACACTACTCGGAAACTCTATTTTGGCTACACTATTTTAAAAAATTGTTATATAGTTTCCGCAATTTATGAAAACTATATTTGGATTTAAGAGGGAGAACTTTTCACTGACTATTAAACTAGACGGACTTGCCCGCTCGCATCGTCTTACTTATCCGTATATTACTACTAAAAACATGACTAGAAATTTTCACATGTGCTAGCTTATGGAAGACACTACGTTTGAGACCGCTGAGTTTTGTAAATCCATAGATGTTAGTCAATGTTACTTGGTGAATTCCTCTAGGTTCTTTTCCTCTGAGGCCTTCCTTTAAGCTCTGATCGTCCTATATCATTTTACTACGCTTTCCAAACGAACTATCTTCATCCACAGCTTCTGCGTACGTTTCATTCTGAACACATGGCTGACCTCTCTTTCTTCTTGAGCGTTATCTCGAATCCTTTGTTTACCGATTGCAGCGTTTCTTCTCACAGCATGCTACTCACCTTCGTCCAAAATGATCTCCTCATTTCCTTCGACTGCTCCCGGGGTTAGCGATCCGGCTTTCAAACTTCTAACAGATCCTTCTCCTGACAAAATTACGTCTACTGCTTCTAATTCACCTTTGACTTTTGCAACTTTTCTGTAGGATTTTTCTGTGGCCGCCAAGACGGGTGATTACATTATATCTGATAATTCCTTCACTTTCTTGGGCGTGCTCATTGCTCAGTCAAAACTGATTATACCTAATATAAGGCCTTTCACACCGTCTAGGAGTGCCATTGGCTATACACGCTTTGAGACCCGAAATTGACCACCGAGGACAGATTTAGGTCTCCTGGGGACGAAGTCAACCTAGTAATGTCTCTATAAGGATTCATGGCAGAATAGCGAATTTGCCTAGTACCTGTTTTGATTTCCCTATGTTAAAAAGCTTTTATGTTCAGTTCACCTGAACACCTCTTATCCTACTGATTATATTATTTAGCCTTGTTACATAATACCCGCAAAGGATCTGGAATATTCGAAACCATTCGAAAAAATAACGCTACGCCGGAAAAACCTAAATTTTATTTAGTCCGTGCATCAATGTCGCTTATAACAATATTATATGTTCCCCGCAAAAGACTCTTAAAAGTTTACTACTTATGAAATTCATACACCATTTAATAGAGACTGCAATTTAAATGTCGGGATTAATAATCGTTCTTCTAGCTATACCCAACGGCAACAATATTGCTAACCCCGAAGCGATTTAAGCTCGCTCATGAATTGCGATTCAAGTCTTAAACCTCATTTCGGAGTCTAAATCCCCAAAGCTTCTCGTTCGTCTAAACGTTTATAGATTCGTGGGTTAGGATATTCAGTTTTCATTCTGAGGCACTACTTCAGGAAACACTTATTTGCGATCGCAGTCTGTTATCGGTCTAATAATTTATGCTGATACTCCGTCTCGCCTTCGTACGTTCAAAATTAATGCAAGACGACGTCTCTGGCGCGAAAGCCTTTTTCCGAATAAATAAAGATTGTTTATACTAATATATTATATTTCTTGGTAATAATGAAACTTTTCCTTACTACCAATTTTCTCGAAAATCTTAGAATCTCCTGGGTCTATTTTCAAACTAACAACTTATTTATCCAAAGCCAATGTAGTCTCCGCAATAAAAAATGAACCTCACTCGCAATAAATAAACGTTTAAATTACGGTACTGAAGCTTTTGACAAAAACAAGACGACGCACAATTGACTGTATCGTATGCCATTCTTTTAGAAAAAATGGATTACTACGACTGTGTTGCGAGTAGAATTTCTTTCATTTGGGTCTTTCATGAGCGAGAACATTCAAAACACAAAAAGTGGGATATGGTGCAGGATTCAGTGCTTGGACCCTTGCTTTTCCTTATATATTGATTTTAATCGCTGAAGATCCCCATCTGACCTTGTAGAGACCACCAACATTAGAAATGAGATTCAAAAAAATATAGAGAGTTGGTTTACTGCGAATGAACTTACTATCAACAATACCAAGATACAGTGTCTAACTTTCTGTCTTAGATCAATGAGAATCCGGTGTTGGTTCGGAGTATTAGTGAGAGGGAGTTTATCAGTAAAATGAGAAACTATCTTTTGAAAAATTTATTGTACTCCATTGAGGAGCACCTAAATGGAAACTTACATACAGTAAACATTTCGATTTAAAATATAATGTCTTCTTCTTCTTCTTATAATTCCTTTCCATTTTGGATATTGGCTATCATACATGCTATCTTAACTTTGTTCACTGCAGCCCGGCACAACTCAGTTGTTCTCATACCAAGCTAGGTTCTAAAGTTTTTTAACCATGAGATTCGTCTTCTACCCACACTTCCGTGCTTTCAGTCAGAAAGTAGCAACAACTCTACACATACAAACTGATGATGGTGGAGAAAGACACCGAAACGTCTTATTAATGAAATAAAATAATAAATAATATGTATGACTGAAACTCAGGATTTTATTTTGAATTAAATAATTCTGATGTAATATCTAATGAAGTTAATTTTATTTTATGTTTTCAATGGCTGTAATCCCAAAAAAAAAATTTTAATTCAAAATGTTTTGATGAATATCGTATGACCGGTTTCTACAATTATTTGTATAAAATCTTGATGATAAATGAATGTGATAATTAATGTAGTTTTAGTTTTTCAATTTCAAGTACATTTTTACTACATTCAGTTTTCCAGTTCTTTTGAGAGATTTTGAAATGTAAGAGTACTGTTTCTGTAATGGTTATTAAAAAAATTTACTTAGCTGAACTGAAAAACCTCCTTGAAAACATATAGAAAATATTCGAAAACTTTTCATCCATTTTACTAATTTAATAATAAAACCTTTCAGAGAGCTTTAAATGATGACAAAGAAATAGCAAATGTAAGAATCATAACAGCGTATTTAGAATAAGAAAAATTTTATATTAATATATATATATCAAAGGATATCCCTTGTTGCGTGATAAAGTTACAAACATCAATTTTACTTAACAATAAATCATAATTCTTATTTTATACCATCTTTTCCCAAGGAAGATTTTTTCAGTTCTCATTCAAAAGCGCAAAGACCGACTTTTGTAAAACTCGGGCATGAATAGAATTAACCAAATTCTTATAGCCAACCCTCATCAAAAAGATTTCAAAATATAATTTATATTACAATCAGGACATAAATGTAGGTTGATTGATATACAAATAGAGAAAAAGTTTGTTGTCATTTCTGTTTTCAAGGTAATAACTGGTCTATAGCTAAGCGCACTCCATAAGGTGTTTGTAACATAAAAGCCATTTTCCTAACAGATACGGTGTGCAAATGTAGCGTACATATGAAGTTCAACTTTTTTTGGGACAAGCAATTATAGAAACTGTACTTTGGAACATATTTTGTATGTTTTTGTTCCGATTTGAATGCGAACAATTTATTTATTTGTTTAAAAAGCATTTTTCTTACAACTGCAGCAAAAAATTGTTCTTAATTTAAATGGATACCAAGATAAATGAGAAACATGCACATAAAAAAAGTTCATCACATCGATTCGAATGTTCATTCCATTTTGTTAAACACATGATCAATATTGTTTGAAATTGCTGAACGTGGCATTCTCAAGAACATATATAAAAAGCTGGAAATTCTATGAAAACTCAATAAAATTTCCATTTTAAATTTAAGAAAGGTTTCAGTTTGATTTTTAAGATAAAACTAACTTTTAGTTATAAAGATATTTACTGCAATACTAAGTAATACTTTTTATATTAACTAGCAGTTTTTCCACATTGCGGTAAGTTTGAGAAAAGTTACTTATATGGTGAATATAGTAGTAGTAAACATCTTTATTTCTAAAAAAGGCTATCGACCTATCGGTCTTTCTGCCCTTGTTTAATACATGTAGTCTTAATCTAAATAAAAACAAATATGAAAATTCTCTTATTCTAGGTTAGATATCTTATTAAATAAACTATCCAATTCTAATGACAAGAAAAAATTATTTTATTGTCCACTAGTCAGTTGCGTTTGTAAGTGTTCGAGTAGCGTTGATGTAGGGAAACGGAAACGGGATTGTCTGGTTGGTCTTGTAAGGCAGAGGGGATTCAATATGGTCCAGTTGTGGGGATTGTTTGTCCATTTTGTCTGTAAATTTATCAGTCTTTCCGAAATCTTTGTCATGTTTGTGCGTTCGTACAGTAGTTGGTTGGAAGGGTTGTGTAGTGGGTTTTGTGGATGTCTTATTTTCGTGATAAGTCTTAGTGCGATTTGTTCAGTGGTTTGTATGTGCCGTTTGGACTTTTCCGTTGCGTTTGTTCTGATCATATGTCCGTAGTCAAGCAGGGTCTACATATTGATTTGTATATTTGTGTTGCGGTTTTTGTGCTGATTCCTCTGTCTTTGTAAGTTAGCGATCTAAAGTGTTTCGTCCTTTGGATTACTTTCGTTCTAACGTTTTGTGCGTGTCTAGTAAATCTTAGCGCTTGGTCAAGTGTTATCCCTAGGTAGTTTATTTCTGATCTGGGAGTAGTTCTATTCCCGTCTGCTAGTATTGTCGGCGAGTTGTCTTTAATTTTGTGGTTTGGTAAGAGTAGCTGGTTTTTTGTTGCGTTTGGTATTAGTCTCCACTTGTAGAATCATGTCATTGTTTCTTCTGTCAGCGTCTGAAGTTTTCCAACAGCTTTAGCTGTTTTATCAAAAGAGATAGACTTTCGAGGCCATTCCTTGAAACAAGTGGGTTTTTCGGGATTTTTAGGCCGTCGTTCGGTAGAATTTCTTCTTGACGTTTCGCAAGCACGTGTGGCTTGCATCTTCAGAAGTGGTTTGCTTGAACGCTTACACTGTTCTGATGCGATATGTTCCCAGGGTTAAGGACAGAATTGGGAGGCTCTTGAGGAAACACAACATAAGAACTGTCTACAAGCCCACAACAAAGATCCGAGAATATCTAGGGTCAGTTAAAGACAAAAGACCTCACCTAGCAACTGCGGGAATCTACCGGATTCCATGCTCCTGTGGAAGCGTATACATAGGAACTACTAAGAGATCGATTGCGACAAGATTAGAAGAACATCGACGGAATTGCAAACTTGGACATGTGGAGAAGTCGGCAGTGGCGGAACATGCCCTCAGCGATGGAACACACAACATCTATTTCGGAGAGGCACAGGTCCTGGCCACGACAACAGGGTATCGCCCCCGACTAATACGAGAAGCCATTGAAATCTACAAACACGACGACAATTTCAACAGAAAAGAGGAGACAATGGCGCTGAACAGGATATGGTTTCCAGCACTCACCAACGCAAAAACAGCAAGAAAAAGCAACAGCTCAGGACAGGAGAGAGAATCCTGTACATCGGAGGATAGCAACAGCCAACAGAATGCGCAAGCTCCGATGACACAGGCCACGTCATCACAAACCACGTTATCGCCACCGGTGCATAAATACGGACTGCGCCCGAGGAATCGCATCAGAACAGTGTAAGCGTTCAAGCAAACCACTTCTGAAGATGTAAGCCACACGTGCTTGCGAAATGTCAAGAAGAAATTCTACCGAACGACGGCCTAAAAACCCGAAAAACCCACTTGTTTCAGCTTTAGCTGTTGTTTTGTCGTGTACAATCAGTGTCGTGTCATCAGCGTACTGTAAAATGTAGGAGGATTGGTCCATGTGATTTTTGTCAAGTTGGTTGTGGTTATATATGTCATGGCAGTATAAATTGTATATTTCTTTTTCCTGACTGTACTTTTAATTCATTCCAATATATTCCTGGGTTTTTCAGTCAATTTTATTGTCACTAATTATGGTGTTATGTGATGAGCCCTGCGTTTCGTCCCGGGTCTACCTATTGGACTCGTCAGTAAGGCTTTAGGTAGACCCTGCCTTATACGCCAGACATCGGTTCTACGTGTTCGGACGTAAATGAATCGTGCCGGTATAGATCTTCTGCGGTGAGATATTGGCAACCCGTGTTGCCGATTAGCATTAGATTGAAAACCACTCGTTCCATTCTGCTTTTTTTCTCCCAAGCATCTATATCTTTTTCGTATATTTCCCAGATCAGAAATATACACTAGATAAGTTTAATGCATTCCATGAAACCATTAAATTCACCATTGAGGAAGACAAAAACGGGTCATTGAGCTTTTTGGATGTGACGGTTGTGTCTGACAATAATGGGGAAATAAAAACAAACTGGTACACAAAAGATGTGTGGTCTGGTAGATACTTGAATTACCAATCATATGCACCTATTCAATATAAAAAATGTCCAGGCTTATGTGGACCGAAAAAGGCTGCTAAAGAAGAAGATAAATAATTTATTACTTACCTACTTCACTTCTCGGTACTGTTATACGCAACCTTGGAAAATCGAGCATACTACAAACTAACTCTCCAAGACATGATCAGAATTATCTCCGTAAGATAGTGAAATGATTAATGTGAAATCTCGTTAACAAGTTTAATATTATACAATATTGATCAAGGAAGTTTATGATAGCGTATCGTATTTGGAACATATACTATAAGTATACTTACTATGCATAATCCGGGCTGGATTCGGTCCCGCCTAGATTAAGAAAATAAACTAAGCGCCCCGGAAAATCTTAATCCTAATAAATCTGGATTTATGAACATTAAAACAATATTAAGGGGCAAAATTCGAATTTAAAAGGATTTTGTGTTGCTATTTACGAACGTATTGTATTATAATTTGATAATAATTATAATAATAATATTTTATTGCGCTAGAAATAGAGCTTACTACAGTTTGCATAATTTGCAGGATGTATATAACAAATATACATCTATTATTGTAAATAGCCGTTATTGACGATTCAAACTAGTAGTAGTCAACATCTTTATTTCTAAAAAAGGCTATCGACCTATCGGTCTTTCTGCCCTTGTTTAATACATGTAGTCTATATCTAAATAAAAAACAAATATGAAAATTCTCTTATTCTAGGCTAACAATCTTATTAAATAAACTTTCCAATTCTAATGACAAGAAAAAATTATTTTATTGTCCAGTAGTCAGTTGCGCTTGTAAGTGTTCGAGTAGCGTTGATGTAGGGAAACGGAAGCGGGATTGTCTGGTTGGTCTTGTAAGACAAAGGGGATTCAGTATGGTCCAGTTGTAGGGGTTGTTTGTCCATTTTGTTTGTAGATGTATGAGTCTTTCCGAAATATTTGTCATGTTTGTGCGTTCGTATAGTAGTTAGGTGGAGGGGTTGTGTAGTGGGTTTTGCGGGTGTCTTATTCGTGTTATTAGTCTTAGTGCAATTTGTTCTGATGTTTGTATATAACGTTTTGTCCTTTCTGTTCCGTTGGTCATGAGTATATGTCCATAGTCTAGAAAGGGTCTACAAATAGCTTTATATATTTTGGTGGCGGTGTTTGTGCTAATTCCTCTGTCTTTGTAGGTTAGTGATCGGAAGTGTTTTGTTCTCTTTATTGTTTCTGTCCTCATGTTTCGTATGTGTTTAGTGAATTTAAGTTTGTGGTCAATCGTGGTTCCTAGGTATTTTATGCCATTCTTTGGTTCTGTCGTTTGGCCGTCTGCAATTATTGTAGTGGAGTCAGCGTTGAGTCGGTGGTTTGTGAGTAGAAGTTGATTTTTGACGCGTTTGGTGTTAGTCTCCATTTATAGAACCATGACATTGTATTGTTCGTTGGTGTTTGGAGTCTTTCAGTCGCTTTTTCAGTGGTTTTGTCGTGTACTATTAGTGCAGTATCGTAGGCGTAAAGTAATGTGTACGCTGATTTGTCTATTTGGTTCTTGTCTGGTAAGTGGTAATGATAGATACCATGGCAGTATATATTATATAGGAATGGTGAGAGCGGGGATCCTTGCGGGAGTCCTTGTTCAGGGGAAAAAGAAAAAGATAATGTGTTGTCAATTGGTACTTGTAGTAGTCTGTTTTCAAGTAAGTTTTTTATGATGTGAAGTAGATAGAGAAAAGAATAGAAATTCACAAACAAAGTTAGCAAACATAACTCCCATGTCTAGCCAGATGTTCGGCCGGTTGCTCTTTGCCCATGATCTAAATAGGCGCGCTAAGTCGTCCATTACCTGGGCAGTGCCCTAACATGGACATTCCCGAGCTAGCCATACGCCCGACAACGTCAGGAGATCGTCTTGAAGTGGCGGTTTTGGTTTTATTCGAGGGGCATTCATTAAGGAAAAAAAGGTCTTCCTGAAGGGAAGCCAAAAACCCCTTTTGCTTCGACCTTTAAGTTTGATACTGTCAGCCGTGGCGTTAACCGCCGGCAGTTTCAACTAGATGACCAAATCCATCCGCCCCCGCCCCGATCGGTGCAAGGACCAGCCAACACCAGCCAGAACGAGGCAGGTCGAACCCGTCAAGTCACGTTATGTTGGATTTGTGCGTTTCCAGCCTGCTAGAAACGACTGTCTGCAACTGGCAGGCAATGTTTGTTTGTCGTCACGTACTGTCAGGGACAAAATCCTCATAAAATATGGGAAGCCGCTTATACAGGGGACCATGGGTTGGGCGATCGTTTGCTCTTCCTTGGGTGATATTTCGCGTGAGGACTGAGCCTTGCACTCCGCTATGATAAAATTTTTCGGCTATATAGGCTATATAGGCCCTCCCTGTAGCTTCGTGCATTTCGGTTATTCTGGTGTATCTGTCAGCCGATAGGACGCCTCTTAGGAACCTATTTTGGGTCCTTTGAATACGTGGTCTCGTGGAATCACAGACAGAGTGCCAGACAGGGGAGCCGTAGGTCAGTATGGGCCTTATAGTGGAGGTGTAGAGCAGAAGTTTATTTCGAGGCGATAGGAAAGAATTTGGCGCCAGAAGAGAGTACAACTTTCTTCGGGCCATGGCAGTCTTTTGTACAGCATAGTCAACATGCTTATTGAAATGGAGTCGGGCGTCTAGTTTAAATCCCAGGTATTTCACCTCTTTTGTTGGTTTGATAGGAGTATTTTGGACCACGAGTGGTGATAAGATTTTGTTGTTAGTGAATTTGAGCGAAAAGATAATAAGTTCCGTCTTCCTGGGATTCAATTTAAGTTTCCATTTGCCAAAATACGGCGTCAATAAACTCAGGTGATGTGCAATGCGAGATTTCGCAGCCTGAGCATAAAAAGACGATGCGTAGATAGCCGTATCATCAGCGTATAGTGCTATTTTTGTAGTGGGAAGTTTTGGAATGTCTGCTGTGTACAATGTATACAGCAGCGGCGAAATCACTGTTCCTTGTGCTACTCCTGCCGCGATTCGTCTTTTGGCAGAAGTGGAATTCTCCACTTTCACCTGGTGGAACGGTTTTTTAGGTAAGACGCTATCAGGGAAACTAGGTAGAGTGGCAGTGAATGCACGGCAAACATGTGAAGCAGATATGTTGGTGTGTGGACTCAAACTATTATAAGAGAAAATGATAGAATTTGTTTAACAGTGGAAGATATATTTTGTCAATAGCAAAAATTTCTAAAATTAAGCCATAATATTTTGTGTTTTACCTTCCATGAAACCAAATATTTACATATTTATTAATTATATATCTAATACTTTATCGAGGTTAATTGTCTTGGGCAGAACTAATTTGAATGGCTATAGGGACGGTTAGACTTACGGTAGGCTTGTCCTAAATAAAGCTGAAATATCGTGTTCTCGTTATAGATTCCTCACGGGAAATATACAGTGTGTCCAGTATAAAATGATGTACATGGGGATATTGGAAACCGTTAAAGATACAGAGTGGACCAAATGGGGAAAAAGTTGCGCAATCAAGTGCCTATAAATAATCTGTCTTCAACTTCTTAGAACTCGGAATAGTAACGGATATACAGGGAAAAAAAGAAAAAAGTGCGTTTTATAAAATCCTTTATATCGTGTTTATTATAAAAGATACAATAACAAAATTTTCAGGGTGGGGGTAAGAAATGAGCGTGAATTTGAAAATAAAGTAAAAAATAATCTAGGCCCACTATGTTCAATGAGGCCGAAGTCAACTTTTGTTTTTCTTATGGGCGCCATATTGAATTTCTGCATTTTTAGATTCCCCTTTAAATATGCTCTTCAACCATGTATAACATGTTTATGTTCGATCAAGATAAATAATTAAAATTAACAAAATTACGATTTAGTGGTAGTAGGCATTGATATTTCTATTAATTATTACTTTAAATTATTATTGTTCATACATCGAACACCGCAAAAGAACAAGTAACATTTAGGATTAAAGTAGGTGTTCAAATAAGCCACCGTTTTCTCGCACGCACAACGTACATCGTCTCATTACTGCTTCACAGGATTTTCTGATCATTTCTGGGGTAATTCTGTTAACAGCATTGCCCCATGCAAAAAAATCAAGCGGTGTTGTGTCAGGGGATCTCGCAGGCCATCTTACTGGTCCCAGGTTGCTATCCACTTATTGGGAAATTCGTGATAATACGTGCATTATGTGGCGGCGCGCCGTCTTGTTGGAAATACAAGTTTTGCAGGGTAGCTACTGGAACATCCATAAGTGCTTCCGCTACGTTAGTTTGTAAGAGGTTCATATATCTCTCGGAATTTAAGTTCTCATTAAAAAAATGGTCCAATCACGTGGGTACCCACAATACCTAACCGAGACGTTAAATCCAATCCTAACTTGGTGCTGACGAACTAGCCGTGGATTTTCATCTGACCAAAAAACGGTATTTTTACGATTAAATAGTCCACATTTAGTAAATTGCCTCTCATCTGACCAAAGGACTTTTAAGGAAAAGTTTGGTATCTCGTTATTTCTTTGAATAAACCACTGACAAAATGCCATTCTTCTAATCGCATTGCCATTCTGAGTCCCTGGCAGGACCGTTCACGATAGGGGTGATATTTATAACGCTTTAAAATACTATTCGCCGTTGACCGCGCAACACCTGTTGGGGCTTCAATTTGTTGTAAAGACGTACGAGGTGTCTCAACCACGCTTTGCATTACCAAATTTTCTTTATTTTCGTCTGGAAGTTTGTTTTTCTTTACCTTAGCAAAACTCTCGTAAGCTACAAGGTTGTACCAGGTTAGGTACTAGGCTAAACATAGTTCTACCAGGTTATCGCCTTTCTGGATATTTATTTAAATAAATTTCTTCAGCTTTCGCTTCATTTTCATTCATTTTTCTTCATTCATAATTTGAAAAGTGATTCATTTTGAAACACACAATTAATTACAAACACTTGACACTGACAATAAATTCTACTTTGACAGTTATCTAGGTAATTAAACACACAATCAAACGTCACTATGGGGAAATTGAGGAGAAATATCAATGCCTACTACCATAAAATCTTAATTTTGTTAATTTTAATTATTTATCTTGACCGAACATAAACATGTTATACATGGTTGAAGAGCATATTTAAAGGGGAATCTAAAAATGCAGAAATTCAATATGGCGCCCATAAGAAAAACAAAAGTTGACTTCGGCCTCATTGAACATAGTGGGCCTAGATTATTTTTTACTTTATTTTCAAATTCACGCTCATTTCTTACCCCCACCCTGAAAATTTCGTTATTGTATCTTTTATAATAAACACGATATAAAGGATTTTATAAAACGCACTTTTTTCTTTTTTTCCCTGTATATGCGTTGCTATTCCGAGTTCGAAGACGTTGATGATAGATTATTTATAGGCACTTGATTGCGCAACTTTTTCCCCATTTGGTCCACTCTGTATCTTTAACGGTTTCCAATATCCCCATGTACATCATTTTATACTGGACACACTGTATACCCAAACTGGTATGAAGATATGCAATTACCCATTTTAACACAATTTTAAAGTATCCTTTAACGCATTTTATACATACTGCTGCATTGGTTTCGCTGTAAAAATGTATTCTTTTGAAATCTATCTGTAGATAGATAAACAATATTTAATTCGTTCGTAAAAAGGCGAATGATCCAATCGTGATTCCTACCATAGCATTTGTATGATTTGTCTTTTAAATTAGGCTCATTCAAATTTAGAGTCTTATGATTACCATAACTGGTTAGTTGGACAGTGCTTGTAGAGTAGTTGGGATAAGGAAATGGGATTGTCTGTTATGTCTTGTAAGTTAAAAAGGATTCTGTATGGGGCAGTTATGATAGCTGTTATTCCATTTTGTATCCATTTGGAGCAGTTTTTCGGTTATTCTTGCCATGTTTGTTCCATTGTACAAGAGTGGATTTGATGACTTTTGTATTGGGTTTGGAGTCTGAATCAAGTTTGTTCTGTTGTCTATATTTGTTGCTAAGTTGTACTGGACATATTTGCTATTAGTAGTCATTACGTCGCTAGTCTGTTGGGGCTACAATTTCCTAATAACTCTGATCTTTAATTCCTCGCGATTTCTTAAAATGTTTACTGAGTTTTGAAATTGTCTTTACAAATAGTTCTAATTCTTATTCTACTACGACAACTTTTGATTCACAGGTGTGATGGATAAATCTTAATTTTTCTATTTTTCCTGCCTATACACATTAATAACAATATTTTCGGCAAATATTAAACAATACTCAACTTCAGATAATCTCTCCTCCGCATTATCATGCGCAAAAATTTGATGCTTTGGTCTCATTTATTCCTTTCCTTCGATTATCATTCTGTTCACGAGATAAATAACCCAATATTTTTCCCGTATTGGTTGTAAGGTCAGTTTATTTAAGCAATCAATTTGGTAAGCCCGATAAAAATAAAGTAGAGCAGAACAAACGCGCTACAAAAATAAAATCTGAAAGGTGACCGACGTGATAACAATACTGAGATCTACATTTGTTTCGCTTATCGTCCAGTTCAAACAGTAAAAATTTCTCTTAGGCCAATTATTTTCTTTTAGGCCTTTTACACGTTTCACCGATATTTTCAGAAGAAATAATTTATTCTCATGGATTAGTCTCTATCGTTTTAGAAAAATGAATCTGAAGGTTAATTATGGAGTGCTATTTCAGAATGTGGAAATGTTCAAACATTTGGACACTGTTTACTAATATCTTGAAATAATTACTATAGTAAAAAAATATTTGCAGAGACAGTCTGAAAATAACAGAAGCAAATATAATGGCAGCTGCCGAATAGGCTCTAGGCAAACTGCCAGTAAACTACGGCAGAGAAGGAAATGAGATACCAGAATAAAAAAGAAATCCAAAAAAAAAATCCTGGGTTTCAGTGAATTTTATTGTTTATTATTCAAAATGTCACAAATACGTTTCGGTGTCTTTCTCCACCATCATCAGTTTGTCTAAAATACATATTCACAGTCATCATTAATTTTTAAAAAAATTCTATCAAAATTCACACATTAAAATACAAATTACACACATATTAAAAAGTATATTAAAAACAATAGGCTTTCAGGTGATGAGTCAGGACAATCATATCTGGGAAAAAACTAGAATCTATTGTTCATAGATTCAAATTTAACTTACGTGTAAGGCTGTTTCTACCTTCACATTTGACTGGCTATTGAAATCCATATTTTGTTCGATATCGAGCGAGAGAATAAAGAAACTGTTTATATTTCGCTTTTTCTTTACATTCTGGGAATATCGATTGCTCTGCAATTCTTCAATGTCGGGTGTTTATATTCCATTTACTTGGTCCAATCAGTGTATGCATGCGCTCATTTAATTAGTGTGTGATATACAGAGCGAAGATTGTCTGTGTCTGATCTAAAATTCATTGCATTCTGATGTTTTCTAATTTGTATCATTTCATGGATTCTTCTCTTATTATAATTGTCTTCATTGATTAATATTTTCGTGTTATCAAAATCAAAACTATGTAACTTTTGTGGTGCATGTTGTGCTAATGCTGTTCCATTTTCGTTGTTCCCTTTATTTGAATTGTAGATTTTATTTATTCTTCCTTTTATAATTGGTTCGAAGAATGATTTGGGATAGTTGTTCATTATTAGTATCTTTTTTATTTTTCAAGATTCTTTGTTCTATTCTCATAATGTGCCAATTTAATCGCTCTATCAGTAAGAGCTGTTACAACACTTTTTTTATATTGTAGAGGTGCATATGATTGGTAATTCAAGTATCTACCAGACCATACATCTTTTGTGTACCAGTTTGTTTTTATTTCCCCATTAGCGTCATATATAACCGTCATATCCAAAAAGTTTATTGATTTGTTTTTGTCTTCCTCAATGGTGAATTTAATGGTTCATGGAATGAATTAAACTTATCTAGTGTGTATTGAACTTTTTGGTTTGGCAGGCACATTATGCAGTCATCTACGTACCTTTTAAAAAATCCACATTTAAAGTCTAAATCAGGTATTAGTTTTTCTTCCAAACTTTCCATTACAAGGTTTGCAATTGTTGCAGCTATGGGAGACCCCATAGCTACTCAATTTTATTGTTTATTATTTAAAATGTTACAAATATGTTTCGGTGTATTTATTCACCATCATCAGTTTGTCGAAAATATATATTTACAGTTATCATCAATTTAAATAGAAAACTTTCACCAAAATTCACATATTAAAATACAAATCACACACATATTAAAAAGTACATCCAGAACATTGGTTTTCAGGTGATGAGTCGGGACAAACATGTCTGGGAAAAGACTAGAATCTATTGTTTTAGAGATCTAAATTCAACTTACGTATATAGTTGCCTTCAACCTCACATTTGACTGGTCACTGAATTTTCCATATTTTATTCGATATCAAGCGAGCGAAACCAAAAAAACTGTTTATCTTTCGTCTTTTCTTTGCATTCTAGGAATTGCTTGGCAATTCTTCAATATCAGATGTTTACATTTCATTTACCTGGTCCAATCAGTTCATGCATGCGATCATCTAATTAGCGTATGATACACAGAGCTAAGATTGTCTGTATCTGATCTGAATTTCATGGATTCTTCTCTTATTATAGTTGTCCTCATTGATCAATATTTGTGTGTTATCGAAATCAAAATCATGCAACTTTTGTTGTGCATGTTGTGCTAATGCTGTTGCATTTTCGTTAACCTTTCTTAAGCTATACTTATGTTCGTATATTCTTTTCTTTAAATATTGCCCTGTTTGTCCTATGTATGTGTTGTCACAGTTCAAACAGTCAATCTTGTATATTACGTTAGGTGTTACTTATCGCTTCTAGGTTTAAATTTTGTAAAACACTCTTTTGCCAAGTTGTTTTTAGTTTTTTTTCCGCTATAGTAATATTATGCGGTTTTAAAACATTTTTTATTTTTGTGTTGATTTCTGGTATGTGTGGTAATGATACATACTTGATTTCACCCTCTTTTTTCTTTTTTATATTATTTATGTTGTTCCATTTATTTGCATTGTATATTTTATTAATTCTTTGTTTTATAATTGGTTCGAAGAAATCTTTGGGATAGTTGTTCATTATTAGTATCTTTTTTATTTTTTCAAGATTTTTTTGTCTGTATCTATAATGTGCTAATTTTATCGCTCTATCAGTAAGAGCTGTTACCACACTTTTTTTATATTGTATAGGTGCATATGATTGGTAATTCAAGTATCTACCAGACCACACATCCTTTGTGTACCAGTTTATTTTTATTTCCCCATTATTGTCATATATAACCGTCATATCCAAAAAGTTTAATGATTTGTTTTTGTCTTCCTCAATGGTGAATTTAATGGTATCATGGAATGCATTAAACTTATCTAGTGTGTATTGAACTTTTTGGTTTGGCAGGCACATTATGCAGTCATCTACGTACCTTTTAAAAAATCCACACTTAAAATTCAATTCAGATATTAGTTTTTCTTCCAGACTTTCCATTACAAGGTTTGC
The DNA here is from genome assembly GCA_024550625.1 of Dendroctonus valens. NCBI lineage: Eukaryota > Metazoa > Arthropoda > Insecta > Coleoptera > Curculionidae > Dendroctonus > Dendroctonus valens. The sequence continues at coordinate 712,885 of JAJTJO010000622.1, forward strand.
AATTGTTGCAGCTATGGGAGACCCCATCGCTACTCCATATATTTAGGAATAGAAATTGCCCTCGTACTGGAAGTAAGTGGACTTAAGGCACAGCTCTACCGCCCCAATAAATTCATTTTCGGGTAATGATGGAATTTTTTTTTGGGAACACAATAGTCATAACTTCTCGCTTTAACAAAATAACGCAGTACTGACAATACGAAAATTAAAAAGCAGAAAAGCCAGTATATTCGACCCTTGTAGATGATACATTCGATGTATCATGTGAGCTCTACTGGTAATTTGGGAGTAGCCAACTAACAAGAGAATCAAAAAATTCAACAAAAATCTTGAAACTGAAAAAATACCAATCTATTGAAAACAAGCATTACAATCCCAATATTGAAGAACAAGGGTAAAACGGAAGCCACACCTACCGTAGTATCACCCTCCAAAATGTTTATATAAAACAGGTGTAAATGATGAGAGTATCCAACATTCATATTAAGACAAATATCTTAAATCGGGGACTACAGCGAATATCAGCACCAGGTGGTGCTTCTTTCTTCTGACATCCCCAGGCCACTTAGGGTATATCATAAAATGATGGAAGAATAGGAGATAATAAAACGCTTTATAGCTAAAGATGATAAATTTTTTATTGCGGTGACAGTAAAAGAAAAATAATCGACTAAAATTAAAGAAAAAAGCTACTTTAATGGTAGCTTCAACGACGTGATCCTGAATGATAGCCGCATTCTATATGGCGAAGAAAAACAAAGTCAAAGCAAAACAATAAATAAACCGCATATCTTGGCAATATGTTTTGTTGACGTAAGCAGGCCATTCAATTTGATAAAAGCAAGGATACAACACGAACCGGCCATTACCCTTGTTAGGTCATTTGTATATTTGTACATAAGTGAACATCCAAATGTTCATAATTTAGGCTTCCGGATGAAAGATGAAGAAAACGGAGAACTGAATATAAAAATAATAAAGTATTCAAAATGGAATTTTTAGTTTTATTATCAAAACAGTCTATATTAAGGCTTACTATACTTATTATTGAGTTTACTATACTCTAAGTTTAGCACCAAAGTTTTGTGGGGACCCAAAGTTTTGGGGGGGGTTAGGTAAACAGTAATTTATAAACGTACCTTTTGCGCTTAGAAGAGTTAGCAGGTTTATACAGTACGGACTATTTATTCTACTTGTCAGCTAAAATGTATTGTGTAATGTCTTTATATTATATATTATGTATGTTTCATGGGTTAGTGCAGTTTAAAGTAATTAAGTTTAAATAAATCCCTTAAGAAACCAAAATCGTCCATGGTGTGTTATCTATTTCAAAGAGAATTTAAAATGCTATCATTTGGGGTTTAGATATAGAGGGTGTGCTTTTGAAAAAAAAATCTTAAGTCAGATAACATTCTTACCTGACCAGTTATACTTGAAACGGCAGATTATTTAACTATCATTATAGAGAACCCGTCGTGTAAAATATTTTTCTTTATCTCTTGCAGCTAATAAAATATATGGCAATTTTGAAATTGACATTTTTTTATTCGTATCTTCTGGCGAGCGATAAATCTCAGGTTTTGATTTTACAATTTTGTCAATTGTCACAGTGGAAAACACTACAGGTTAAAAATATTTTTATGGCGTTCAATTTACGATAAAAGTACTTTGGTAATTAAAGATCTTGGCACCAATTAACCGTTGAATTAAAGAATTACATAATGCCAAACATTCATTAAAATTTCAATTATGTAGATATGGAAGTATAGAATGTCTACGATTTCCACATCAATAGCATCCCCTTAAGAACACATTATCAAAGTTTTGCTTCAATATTCCATTTTCAAAAAAACACGATCACCTTGGCTTTTCTAAATCCATCAGTTTTGTTTACTACCCAATTCTGAAAGCTTAATATTATTCATTATCATGTTTTATTCAACTAGGTATATATACACATTTTGTTTGTTGCTGAGCTTTTTCAATTTGTATAGAATCTAAAATTGTTAATGCCAACTTGCTGTTTGGACGCTGGTTCTTACCATTAGGGTATGTATTGACATTCACTTGAAAATATCTAAATTTTAAAACCTTTACTTAAACACTAAGCAATAAATTATTCGCATCTTACGTTCTAGAAAATATCAACGATCTTGAATCCAAAAGCACTCTTCCAATTGCAAAAGACACTTCAATAGAATATAAATGAATAGCAAACTTTGAAAGAGTACATACGAAGAAAAATACTTATAAGACTGTAATAAGGGGAGTACTTTTTCTATGGTATTTTGAAAATAAGTTTTCTATAGGCTGTAAGAACTGCAACAAACTAAAACTCCGTGTTCATAGTATTTTTAATTTAAATGAAGAAGTGAAGCTATGATCAGTGAAGTTGTTAATGGTTTCCTGTAGACGAAGAGACAAAGCAAAATTACTAAAGCTGAAAAATACTGGTTAACAGTTAGCAGGAAAAGTGGGAACTTTAGCTTTTGCCATTTTATTAGATCTTCGATATTAACAGTGAAAAAAAATTTAATTAGCACATTTATACAAAAAAATTAATTTTCTATTTATTTTACAGTGTCTGCAAATACGTTAGAAATGATAATTCGCCAAAGTTTTAAAACTCCCCTTTATTAGATTTTTAATTGTACAAAGTTTTTCTCATATTGGCCCTTCTTATCGTAGATATTGCGTATATAATTTAAGGCTGTTATAGCCGCTTTATTATTAATCTTAAAGTAAGTTTAACTGTTAAAATCTATATCCAGTCACGCGCGATATTAACATGTAAGACTGTTCTCAAACCACAGCCACCGGAATATTCCTAAAACGTTTATTCGGCTGTTATTTTGACCACTCTTTTTATTTATGTTGAAATTAAATCGTTCTAGTCACAACAATGTAATGATAAATTCCGCTTTCTAAAATTTCAACCGCATATCTGACTCGACTTTCAAAAGACAAATTATCGATAAGTCTTAAACGGTGGCAATGACAAATTGCTGGGATATCAGCGTAATGGTTTTATTTTACGACCTTGCAATTTATAATTCAGCTATAATCGACTATCCTGGACACAGGATCATATTGGAAAAACAATATTCAGTAATTTTATGAACCCGTAATCCTTTATGTGCCACCAGGTCGTCGAGTCAGTATGTCGAGTGAATTAACTATCTTATCATACATAGTACGTATGTGAATATTATTGATTTTATTCAACGCTACTTTTTTTAGACACGGAATATAAATGTGCATTGTTCTTTAACCGTAAATTATTTCATAATTTAATAATTAAATCACTTAATGTATTCTTTGTTCAATGAAATGCTGTTTGATTACAGTTCGATTATTGTGAATACTGCTCTTTATTTAAAATTATCTTTTAGTTCTTCTCCCTTTCTTTGAACCACAATTTATTTCATAAATAAACGGCAGTTTCTCGATAACTAAACTTTTCCCTCCGTCTATTATAATTTTCTGTTTCCAATAATAATATGCTCGTTATTTTTTAATATCTTTTTTAAATTATTTGGTCAGCCGGTTCACTTTTTAAAAATCAGTAGGTTTTTCGGTCATCATTATCTTCTGTGGTTTTCTTCTATTCTTCTATGGCCTTTTACGAAACGTCATTTTTTTATTAAACGCGTCCACTGTTATCAGATTTGAGGCATAATTTAAAATGTGGTTTTTATCCTCATGGATTATTCAATTCTAGCAAGAAGTAACTCAATAGAGGCACTCAGACGTGCATTTCGTCTTCAATTTGGAAACAACAATAGGGATCGTGCTTGAAACCGTTATGCTGGTAGGTCAACGATTCACCAATGGCGTGAAATCGGTTCTATGCTAATCTAAAGGAATACGTATGTCCAAGAACAATTCATACTCGTTAAAATATTGACCAAGGTCTGCTAATAGGCGATCCCTTACTTTGCGAATAACAAAAGAGAGCCTAAATCGAATTTACGACAAGGAACAAATATTTTAAATACAAATACTAAATCACGCAACATCTTAGTTATCATGCTACATAACCCAGATTTAATTGTCATCCAAAATTTTCAATTTACATGCACGACATATCTACAATCCTTTAATAAGCATCGTGGTTGAAAATGGGATTTGACCTATCGATCAAACATAAATCTTCAAAAAATCATTACCGACTATCTCCCTAATACGCAAGTTATTGTCTAGTTCAAGATTTAGAGATGTAAATTGAAGTTCTAGGTCCAAAGACTTAAATGTGTCAGACTTTTGTTCGTGCCGTTGTTTAAAGGTAAATATATTGGCGACTCATCCAGAAACTATCCAAGAACTCAAAACGTCCAAGTTGTTGAAGATGCATTGAAGTTGATGGCAGTTGGATGTTACCGTTAATCCGAAATAGTGTTTTTCTGGGTTTGCGGAAAACTTTGCTACACTATATTAGAATTGCCAGAAGCCCTGGAAGTTAATCTGCAAAATTATTGAAATTAATAAAAAGTACATTATATGACCGATCATGACATTCAGTATCTATAAGCTTTTTTGCACTAATTGCACAAGTAATCTCGATAAAGTCAAAAGAGTCTTGCGATAGCTTCACTGCGGGTAAGACGTGCTCGGCAGGAATCCGGATTTTCCACTCGAATTCCAATCGAAAAAAGTTTGTTTTGTCGATCGGAAAATTTAAAGCGTATTTCGGTCAATCTGCAGGGCTTCATAGCTAATAAGCATGAATCCTGGGAGCTCGCAGGAAGGTTACTTCCTGAGATCAAAACCTCACCGCCAACACCAACTCCTTTGTCCAAAACACCAGCAACCGACAGGGCTGAAACCTCCATGGCTTGAACGGGTCAGCAACAACCATTGCCGCCCACTTCAAAAGCAGCCGCAACAACAACAACAACAGCAACAACATTGCACCACAACATCAACGATACAACTTCCAACACACCTTCGTAGTAGTAGCACCAAACATCACATCTAGGATTCAATTGGCCCTAGAATGGGAGAAAGTGAGGGAAAGAAACAGGGAAGTCATCATAAAGAGAGAGAATGACTTCCTAGTAAGGACCAACGAGGAAACCAAGTCAACTAGAGCGCTTCAGCTGCTAATCGAGCGGGGACTCCTATCCTCTTATAAACTCAGTCAGAGTAATACCACTAGAGCTCCTAAAGCTAACCGAACCCGAGAAATATCACCCTCTTATCCAGTGGTAGCTACAGGAGTCGATTTCGAGATCACAGACTCAATGTTCATGCAGCAACTCCAAAAACAACAACTTAGCGTGATATTTTGCAATCACAATATCTCACGTCAAAGAGACAGGCCAACATTATTGATGAGGCTCAGCACAGAGGATCTCAGCACCTACGAGAGGCTTATCAATGAACGTTCCGTCCATTTCCTCGGACGAATATTCAAAATAGCCGAGAGTTAACCACCAGCACCCATTCCCGCACCTTGTGGCTGGTGTGGCTTGTTCGACCACCGCAGAGAAGACTGCAAACAGACAATAAAATGTGGCAGATGCCAGAGGCCCCATCCAACTGGGTCATGCCAGTCGCCTCTTCCAATCAAACGTGCAGCCTGTGACTCTGAAGACCATACAGCATGGAGCATGAAGTGCCCAAAACGACCGACAACCCCAATTGAAGGAATACCAAACGTCAAGTTAAAATGTCTAAACAAACGGACGACCGAGATTGCGGAGACGACGACAGCGGCAAGTAGAATACACACACCCATTACAACACATGGTCACATCATAAACAAATACAAACATCAACTTAACAAGACAAACAATACCAACAGAGACGAACTACTAAAAAAACTACGAAAACAATTTATAGAAGACTTCGACATTGACAACTCCGTTGTTTTCTTCGGAAATCATATTTACATCTTAATGTTTGACATGCTTCTCCCCGAAAGACGCTCTCCAACTGCACCCTACGAACAATTGAGACAGGCAGTAACAAACATACAAGATTCAATTTGAAAGTACTTTACGCGAACATCAACGGATTAAACCATAAAAAGCCACTAATTTACAATTACATAGAACAAAACGACATGGACTGCTGCATGTTTGTAGAGACTAAAACTAAACTAGGACAGAGTTCAACATACAGGGACTGGCAATACATCTGTAGACATGGCATTTCCACCAACCACGCCAGGGGCGGGGCCTCAGTTCTTCTCAAACCTGTAACAAAACTAGGCAAAACAAACCCTCCCCACCTCAACAACCCTTTGAACGACTGTGTACATTTTACCATACCCTACTAAAACAACCTGAAACACATATTTCTGACATACATACACCCACACTCCAACCTAGAACAAAACATATTGACCAAAGCAAGCATCTATAAATATGCCATAATTATAGGCGACTTTAATTTGAACAAAAACCAAACGAAACAGCTTAAAATATTTTTACAAAATTCGGACTTTTTAAAAAAGCACACCCCAGCAACATTTCTGATGCCCGCAAACCCAGATTCAACACTAGACGTTCTACTGCACAAAGAAACTTAACAAACACCATAAACAACATAAACTTAACCAACGGATTTGGATCCGACCACCTGGCTATTACGTTTAACATAGACTTACAACATACCCAACCTACCTCCAGTACACCTCCTGTTGCAGACTTTCTTGCAACAAACGAAGCTTCAACACCCTAAATTCACTTCGAATAGGCGCCCCATAAAAATTGTCTGAGTCCTTCCTCTTTCCTCGCCTCTCCCACCCGATGTTATAAAGATTTTACCTGAAGAATGTGTGTGTGCCTTTGCAGGCGGACAGGGAAGAAACTCTCTAGGTAGTACGAGTTCGATAATCGAGCCAGAAACATCGACCCCTCCGGCACTTGTGTGCACCCTCTCACCCCCTTTGTTTTTTGGTTTACCCGGCGTCTAATTTGACACGGGCCCCTGTAGTCGATAGTGGTTTTATTGTGCAATAAAGGGCGCAGTACCTTTAGTGATTGGAACCACAACCCCCTACAAAATCCACAACTTTGAACTCCTGAAGGTATTATTTGTTTTGTACTGGAAATTGGTGAAGTACCATACGGAAACAACTCTCGAAGCTCAACAGGTCTAGTTCGTCAGGACCGACTTAAGGAAGTATTAAAAAATAAAATTCTCTGGAGGCTGACGGACAGAAGATTGCTTGACGCCAAAACTGTAAGTTTTTAAACTTAATTGCCACTTTGGACGCCAACTTTTTCCCGTCAAAGACTGACGGTAGTGCTATATACACCGACCCGGTGTTTGAGTGATTTAATGTGATATCACCATTGGATTTGAGACATTCGTACCCGGTTTTTGAACATTTTTCGCGTTTTTAGTTAGTTTGGTATTGATCAGTTATCATTTTCACACTCATTTAATTTTAAGGTAAATTATTTTGATTTAACTAGAATTAGGAAGAAAACTGTGAAAGTTGTTCCACTCATTAATTATTTTATTAATATATAATTTCAAAGGCAATCATTGTGTTTTTGTCGTTGCAGTCTTATTAAAGCGCAGAACGGAGAAAAAATAGAAACCACCCTGGAAAAATAGTCTCTTTATCGTGTTTGTTACGTCACAAGGATAAATTGTGAGTCCCTAGATTATTCCACTGATAAGTGCCAACATTGTCAGTGCGAATCATTCACCTCCTATAGAGAAAATGTTAAACCTAACAAAGACTGACATAGACAAAGTGAAACAACATATACATGACTACATTCAATCGCAAGCACAACCCATTTCAATAGAAACCATACAACAACAACTTTCATTAGCCATAGGAAAATTTAGCCCGGAAATAAAAAATGCTTTCTACCGACATACACTGCCCAAATTCATACTGAGACTCATAAAACAAAAGAGAGAACTGTACAGACTATATACGAACACTCAAAATAACGACCTAAAAAAGATACTGAACCAACTCAACAGAAGCATTAATACCTTGATTGGACAATACCGACAAGACAAATGTCTAGAAACATGTAAAGAAATACGAAGGCAAAACATACTGGCGAAAAATTAAGAAACTAGCGCAATACAAAAAAACTAACACTACTGACACAACTGACGAAAACGGAATAGAACGTTACATAGACAAATAGAAAGCGGACGCGTTAGCCAGACACTATCAAAAGGCCTTCAGCATATCGACAAACCCTAACTTCGACAATAACAACTGGAACTTGATCAACGACTGGTACTTGAACTATTTTAACAGCTGACCAAACTATACCTACAAACTGATCACAGACACAGAGTACGATGAAGCCCTAGCGCATATCAAAAACACAGCACCAGGAAAAGATAAAATAAAGGCAAAACTCTTGAAAAGCCTAACTCATGAAACACACAAACTGATCCTAACTGAATTGAACAACTGCATCACAAATACCAAAATTCCAAAAATATGAAAAAACGGCTTAATAATCCCTATACCCAAAAATGGACTGGACAATACACAACCGAGCAATTACAGACCAACTACATTACTCCCAGTACTTAGCAAAGTTTTTGAGTGCCTAATAAAGTAGCGACTTGAAAAACTGATCGGAAAATATATACCTACCTACCAATTTGGTTTCAAAAAACATCACTCGACTATTCATCCGCTCTTTATTCTGGCCAACAATGTACAAACAACTCACCTAACTGACAGAAAGTCGGCATGTCTATTCATGGAGATTAACAAAGCCTTTGACAGCGTCTGGCATATGGGCTTACTCTACAAACTTCACAAACTCCACACACCAACATATCTACTCCACATCATAAAAAACTTACTTGAAAACAGACTACTACAAGTACGAATTGACAACACATTCTCTTTTGCTTTTTCCTCTGAACAAGGACTCCCGCAAGGGTCCCCGCTCTCACCATTCCTATATAATATATACTGCCATGATATCTACAACTACCACTTACCAGACAAAAACCAAATGGACAAATCAGCGCACATATTAATATACGCCGACGATACTGCACTAATAGTACACGACGAAACCAATGAAAAAGCGACCGAAAGAATCCAAACACTAACGAACAATACTATGTCATGGTTCTATAAATGGAGACTAACACCAAATGCGTCAAAAAATCAACTTCTACTCGCAAACCACAGACTCAACGCTGACTCCCCTACAATAATTGCAGACGGCCAAACGACAGAACCAAAGAATGATATAAAATACCTAGGAACCACAATTGATCACAAACTTAAATTCACTAAACACATACGAAACATCAGGGCAGAAACAATAAGGAGAACAAAACACTTCCGATCACTAACCTACAAAGACAGAGGAATTAGCACAAATACGCCACCAAAATATATAAAGCTATTTGTAGACCCTTGCTAGACTATGGACATATACTCATGACCAACGGAACAGAAAGGACAAAACGTTATATACAAACAACAGAACAAATTGCACTAAGATTAATACACGAATAAGACACCCCCAAAACCCACTACACAACCCCTCTACCCAACTACTATACGAACGCACAAACATGACAAAGATTTCGGAAATACTCATACATCTACGGACAAAATGGACAAACAATCCCTACAACTGGACCATACTGAATCCCCTATGCCTTACAAGACCATCCAGAAAATTCCGCTTCCGTTTCCCTACAGAAACACTACTTGAACACTTACAACGCAACTGAACCAACCCGCTGGACTTGGTTAAGATTCAGATTAACATTAAGATTTAATTGTCAACCTCTCTTTTATTTTTTTTTATATTAAGTTGAACTGTTTAGAATAGTTTCGATGTAAGCTAGCATAAGATAATATATTGTATTATACAAGGGCAGAAAGACCGTGGGTCGATAGCCTTTTTCTAGGAAATAAAGATTGTTTATATATTTATATATATATAAAGTGAAAATGCATATCAGTACAAAATGAAGCTTATTTCGATGGATGGTATGCCCTAAGACTGGTCAACACGTCACTAGTAGTATCAAAAATCTAAACTTGGTCTACCGTAGCATAAATATAGAATATAAAGCGCTGGTGGTGAGAAGTAGGTATTAATTTATCCTCTATAAAGTCAATGCGATAGTTGAAATATAGCAAAATAGAATAAAACGTTTTAATTTGTTTTCCGGCTATTATTTGACAATATGAAATGTGTTCCGAATCAACAAATCTCACTTAGCGGAGTCAATATAACCAATTAATGACATTATGTGGTCCTTCTAATGTGGTATGTGCCAAATCAATCTGATCATGTCTACAATGTACCACTAAACCGTATAATTTTGCATATCTGGAAATTCTGTGTTAACTCCTTTCCGAAGGCACGTAATAGCTGCACAAATCCGAAAATCAACTTCAAAAGCAATTGTTTGATGCTCCATTAAAACAAATTAATATAAAGCTTCTCATAGTGAGTGAGAATTAATCAAGTTTGTCAATATCAATTTATACAAATGCAGTTCATTAAGCGCTAAACCTCATTAAACAGCAACAGAATGAAATATATAATTAACGTAATTACTAAATTATGCCTATTTAGGTCTGTGGGTTCATGGGTCAAAAGATGGTGGCAAAAAATGAAACTTTTTCTTAGCCAACGTTTCGACTATATTTAAGTCATCCTCAGGGCTCAAAAATGGAAAACAGAGGGGGTTTCAGCTCCAAATCTTGTAAAGTTAAATCAATTTAAATTAATCACAGAGTCGTCAATGAGACATAAGCATTCAGTCATGAATCAAAATAAACTTAAAGGTAGAGTAAAATCAAGTATGACTCACAAAGCACAAAATTAAAACTATCCAACAATTATTATATACAGGGTGTCCTGGAATATGTGGGCATGCTCTCGGATTTGTACAGTGGACTTTAAAAAAACATAACAAGTTTCTATGAAAACAATTTGAACATGGCCTTCCTACGGAGATACAGGCCTCTAAAGGAGCCACCTGAGAATCGATTTTTTTAAAAACAACTTAGAATCTTCATGCAATTTAATAATTTTTTAATACAATGAATAGAATATCGTTGCTCTTGAAAAGAATCGATGAAAAGATTTAAAGCATTTCGGTTTGCCAGGGATGGACTAGGTGGAGCACAATAATAGATAATTTTTTTTATCCTTTACAAAGAAGACACGAAAATAATATATTTAGGTAGCTTTAACCTTACACTAAAAAAAGACACTCTTGATTCATATCGGTAAGCAGAACGGTTTTCGAGGAAGGAACTTTTTGAGTAGGTACAAGCTTCTTTCATTAAAGCAGTGATATTAGAAAATGTCTTAAGAATTTGTAGTACGCGTGCGTTAGTCACTGCTTCTAAACTTTTAAATGTATCCAACCATCCAACAAACATGAATGGAACCGTAGAATAAGAGCAATAGTAAGATGGAAATTGTCTTAGTTGAAAATAAATATGTTCCAATACAATACAATACAACAAACATGAATAATGTTTGTTGAAACACGTTACCAATATGGCTAATCGGTGGAAAATTGATCGAGTTAAGTAGCAGCTAGAGGATAAACGAACTTTAGCCTCTAGCCAACCGTCCACGACGACTATCCAATTAAAACCCAGAATATGACGTTAATATGACAATCGCTAAAGCAAAACTGACATAAATCTTGCTAGAGCATCGACAAAGACAAAGCAATTTGGTGGAGCGAGTCTCTTCCGACAACCGGTTTAACTACTCTATTGTTATACGATATTGTCAGATTGTCACTAATACAGATTGCATGTAAAGTAAATTAGAGACGAAACAATTCGGTCTAATTCAAATGTTGCGACAATATTCGTCGATACACAATTCTATTCGCCGGGATTATACATGCTTATTTCAAGTGTACCCGGAGGAGATGCGGAGAATTATGATTTCAAACTGCTTTCCAAGTTAGAGTTTAACAGAGGCAATTCATTCGACTGTTATCGCAGAGGCATAAGTATTACCAGGGCTTATATTATTTATTATTTATCCTTTGGTATTTAAAGCCGAATCAAACCGGATTGCTGGAAATGTCTTGGGAAATACAACAAAAATATTACACATTCTCGAGCAGAAATTCTCGGGCAGAAAGACCGATAGGTCGATAGCCTTTTCTATAAAGAAATAAAGATGTTTACTACTACTTCTATTACACATTCTCAAAAATATAGTATATCAACATTATTATTAAATTTGAGAACTCATAAAAGCGAACTCGATACGGATTTGTTATCTTTGCGTTATACTGATTTTTTGGTGGGCTTTGAATGGCTCAAATAATCCAGATGATACAAATGCATAAATGTACGGTCATAACCAGATAAATAAATTTTTGGAAAACAAAGTGCGCTGGAGGTTCAGTAGTATTTCTGTTCGTTAGACAAATCCATAGGTGAGTTCAGGTTCACCCACAATATGGTAAATCCCTTTAAAAAGATCTCTCCAATCAGAGCAATCAATCAAAAGCTGATAAATCGATAGAATTAGATTCAATTACAATAATTGTTCAAACAAATAAAGGATAAATCCGGTAAATCCAGTAACGATAAAAACGGTAACGCTTCATTGTTAAAAATACTTAAAATTGTTACATCATGGGCGATTTCCCAAGTGGTCACTGAAACGGTAAAAAATGAAATGTGCTTGTTCTGTGGAACATCACAATTTCTAAAAAACATTGTGTTTAAATAAAATTATTTAAATAGTAGTAGTAGTAAACATTTTTACTTCTAAAAAAGGCAATCGACCTATCGGTCTTTCTGCCCTTGTTTAATACATGTAGTCTTAATCTAAATAAAAAACAAATATGAAAATTCTCCCATTCTAGGTTAACAATACTATTAAATAAATAAGATTTCAGTGGCAAGAAGAAATTATTTTATTGTCCACTAGTCCGGTGCGTTTGTAAGTGTTCGAATAGCGTTAATGTAGGGAAACGGAAGCGGGATTGTCTGGTTGGTCTTGTAAGACAAAGGGGATTCAGTATGGTCCAGTTGTAGGGGTTGTTTGTCCATTTTGTCTGTAGCTGTATGAGTCTTTCCGAGATCTTTGTCATGTTTGTGCGTTCGTATAGTAGTTGGGTGGGGGGGGTTATTTAAATATAAGACCACGAAACTGCAAAAGATTGATTATGACTATGACTATGACTGCTTCTTTAACTGCTGTTGCTGCTGAATACTGTCCGGTGTCTGTAAAACAGCGGGCTGTGGCAAAGTGGGAGATGCGCAAAATAGATCGGTGTTATAAACGTCTAGTGTAACAAACGTGTTAAGTATCGTACTCGTGCAATGTGCAACTTGTGTGAATTTATATAAATACCATGAAATAAAGGGTAATGGCACAAAGCTTGCTTTATTGCATTTTATTGAATATGTAGGTACACACCAACTTCCCCGTTCTTTGCCTTTCTTTTCATATAAATAGATAACAAGATAACAACACAGATAATAATGAACTAAGTACCTTAAAATCACTGTTATTAATCACTAATTACTAGATGGCGTATTTACAATTATTCGTTAATGTAGGGAAACGGAAGCGGGATTCGTAATATATTTAACTCATTTTTGCTATTTGAAGATTGACATCAACTTAAATAATGCATTTCTGATAAGAATTGCACTCATTGGAATAAAACTTACTCCAAATGGGAATTCGATTGACGTAGTCGTCATTATGCCTTGTTTGTTCCATTTCATTGCCGTATTGTCGTTATTACGAACTGAGTGCAAATAGAATTAGCAGGGAACAGCTGAACCTAATTTATGTGCAGAGCCAGTTCGCATCAATTTGACTTCAAGTTGATTAATTCATTCAATTAATTGGCGTTTTAGTGAAAAGCGCACTGTAAAGCTGTAAATTCGCAAAAAAAAGATTGGAGCGTGCTGTGGAAAACAAATTCTACCTTGAATAGTCTTGGGTGCAGCAAATTTAAATACAGTGGACAGCAAAATACGGACAGCAAAATACAGCATAATAAATTGCAACCCAATACAGTGGGTAACAAGAGAGATAAGCATCGTTATTTACCTTTATAAATTGAGTAGGAAAAAAGCACATATTGCAAAATGTGTCTGCTTAATTACGACGAGTATTTAAAATATACCCAACCCAGATAGTTGAGAATTTGTATTTGATTCATGCAAGACACCGTCAGCCTACATGATTGTCACATCACATGGTTTTGACATTTGTGTACAAGTTATCTTTTGGTTAGTAGGAGCCGTCAATTATTCTCGGTTCTAGAGGTCATCTAATATTAAGCTGTGTTTTCCTACGTTAAAACATACAACTATTGACAATCGAAAACTGAGATATGCAGGAAGAGTTTGTAGAAAAACTTTCCGATCAGTTTGTTGTTTATTTTCCCTATTTATATGAATTTATTTTTTTTAATATAGTAGTAGTAAACATATTTATTTCTAAAAAAAGGCTATCGACCTATCGGTTTTTCTGCCCTTGTTTAATATATGTAGTCTTAATCTAAATAAAAAACAAATATGAAAATTCTCTTATTCTAGGTTAATAATTTAATAATTTTAATTCTGGCAAACAGAGATCTTAGAGTAGTAGTAAACATCTTTATTTCTAAAAAAGGCTATCGACCTATCGGTCTTTCTGCCCTTGTTTAATACATGCAGTCTTAATCTAAATAAAAAACAAATATGAAAATTCTCTTATTCTAGGTTAACAATACTATTAAATAAATAAGATTTCAGTGGCAAGAAGAAATTATTTTATTGTCCACTAGTCCGTTGCGTTTGTAAGTGTTCGAGTAGCGTTAATGTAGGGAAACGGAAGCGGGATTGTCTGGTTGGTCTTGTAAGACAAAGGGGATTCAGTATGGTCCAGTTGTAGGGGTTGTTTGTCCATTTTGTCTGCAGCTGTATGAGTCTTTACGAGATCTTTGTCATGTTTGTGCGTTCGTATAGTAGTTGGGTGGGGGGGGGGGGTTCTGTAGTGGGTTTTGGGGGTGTCTTATTCGTGTTATTAGTCTTAGTGCAATTTGTTCTGTTGTTTGTTTATAACGTTTTGTCCTTTCTGTTCCGTTGGTCATGAGTATATGTCCAAAGTCTAGCAAGGGTCTACAAATAGCTTTATATATTTTGGTGGCGGTGTTTGTGCTAATTCCTCTGTCTTTGTTGGATAGTGATCGGAAGTGTTTTGTTCTCTTTATTGCTTCTGCCCTGATGTTTCGTATGTGTTTAGTGAATTTAAGTTTGTGGTCAATATAGATCTTAGATTTATTGTCCGGTAGTCAGTTGCTATTGTAAGCGTTCGAGTAGCGTTGATGGAGGGAAACGGAAGCGGGATTGTCTGGTCTTGTAAGACAAAGGGGATTCCGTATGGTCCAGTTGTAGAGATTGTTTGTCCATTTTGTCCGTAGATGTATGAGTCTTTCCGAAATCTTTGTCATGTTTGTACGTTCGTATTGTAGTTGGGTGGAGGGGTTGTGTAGTGGGTTTTGGGGGTGTCATATTCGTGTTATTAGTCTTAGTGCAATTTGTTCTGTTGTTTGTATATAACGTTTTGTCCTTTCTGTTCCGTTGGTCATGAGTATATGTCCATAGTCCAAGAGGGGTCTGCAGATCGCTTTATATATTTTTGTCGCGGTATTTGTACTGATTCCTCTGTCTTTGTAGGTTAGTGATCGGAAGTGTTTTGTTCTCTTTATTGTTTCTGTTCTGATGTTTCGTATATGGTTAGTAAATTTAATTTTCTGGGCAATTGTGATTCCAAGGTATTTTACGTCGTTTTTTGGTTGTGTCGTTTGGCCGTCTGCAGTTATTGTAGGGGAGTCAGCGTTGAGTCTGTGGTTTGTGAGCAGAAGTTGGTTTTTTGAAGGGTTTGGTGTTAGTCTCCATTTATAAAACCACGTCATTCTGTTGTTTGTTAGTGTTTGTAGTCTTTGAGCTGCTCTCTCAGTAATTTTGTCATGTACAATAAGTGCCGTGTCGTCTGCGTATTGTAATATGTATGCCGATCTATCGATTTGATTTTTGTCTGGTAAGTTGTAATTGTATATGTCATGGCAGTATATATTGAAGAGAAACGGTGAGAGCGGGGAACCTTGCGGGATTCCTTGTTCAGGGGAAAAAGAAAAAGAGAATGTTTTGTCAATTCGTACTTGCAGTAGTCTGTTTTCAAGTAAGTTTTTTATGATGTGGAGTAGATATGTTGGTGTGTGGAGTTTGTGAAGTTTGTAGAGTCAGCCCATATGCCACACACTGTCAAAGGCCTTGTTAATGTCCAAGAATAGACACACCGACTTTCTGTCAATTAGGTGAGTTGTTTGTACATTGTTGGCCAAAATAAAGAGCGGATGAATAGTCGAGTGATGTTGTTTGAAACCAAATTGGTAGGTAGGTCTATATTTTCTGGGCTGCTTTATTATGTATTTATTATGTACTCAAAAACTTTGCTAAGTACTGGGAGTAATGTAATTGGTCTGTAATTGCTCGGTTGTGTATTGTCCAGTCCATTTTTGGGTATAGGGATTATTAAGCCGTTTTTCCATGTTTTTGGAATTTTGTTATTTGTGATGCAGTTGTTCAATTCAGTTAGGATCAGTTTGTGTGTTTCTTGAGATAGGCTTTTCAGGAGTTTTGCCGTTATTTTGTCTTTTCGTAGTGCCGTGTTTTTGATATGCGCTAGGGCTTCATCGTATTCTATGTCTGTGACCAGTTTGTATGTATAGTTTGGTGAGCGTTAAAATAGTTCAAGTACCAGTCGTTGATCAAGTTCCAGTTGTCATTGTCGAAGTTAGGGTTTGTCGATATGCTGAAGGCCCTTTGATAGTGTCTGGCGAACACGTCAGCCTTCTTTTTTGTCTATGTAACGTTCTATTCTGTTTTCGCCAATTGTATCAGTAGTGTTAGTTTTATTGTATTGCGTTAGTTTCTTAATTTTTCGCCAGTTTGTTTTGTCTTTTTGTATTTCTTTACATGTTTCTAGCCATTTGTATAGTCGGTACTGTCCAATCAAGGTTTTAATGTTTCTGTTGAGTTGGTTCAGTGTCTTTTTTAGGTCGTTATTTTGAGTGTTTGTTATAGTCTGTACAGTTCTCTCTTTTGTTCTATGAGTCTCAGTATGAATTTGGGTAGTGTATGTCGGTAGAAAGCATTTTTTATTTCCGGGCCAAATTTTCCTATGGCTAGTGAAAATTGTTGTTGTATCTTTTAATATATTATGTTTGACTATGCGCTTCTGTAAACAACTCTTGTAATATGTGTGTAATAAACATTTGTCTATTTTCTTTAGTAATGATATACAATGGATTTAATCCATATGATAGACTTTTGACAGAACAAGACACAAGAAGGGGTATTATTTGACGGTCATCGGCTCGGAGTGTCGTTTCACCGTGACACATTACCGTGAAAATCGCGTCTATAAGACGTGACAAAATTGAATGATCAAGAAATATCAGATTTCAAATAAACTACATGCCTTAAAATTGTAAGTTTTAATAGAATGTTCCCGAAATTATTTCACTTTTTCTTATCACAGGTTCTGTATTAAGAATACAATAAAAAAGGATAATAACCCAAACTAAACAACAAATAGAGATATAGATGAAATTAAATAAAGAAAACTAAAGCTAATAGTTTCACTGGTATTCTGCCATCATTCAAGACTTAGCTGTGAAAAGCTGATCGATACTAGATAGACGTATTATATTACCAAAAGCGTCGGTTTCGATAGAGACCATCAATAAAAGGATTTACATAAATCTTGGAAAAGCTTTGCGGCGGGCAAGCATTCATTAAACCGAAACTTGGACGTAAACAATATTGTTTTCAGGTATGATATAATCGCCATCCTAACTAAAATCCATTAATCCTTTACTAATTGTTTGGGGTTAGGTCCATTCCGGATATCCTAACCGCCGGCCATAGATTTAGATAACGGTTAATGCATCGCGTCATAATAATCAGTTATCGAAAATTTCTGGATGAAAATATTGACTTTGTTAGTTTATGGGATAATCAAAGTTTCAGCAGCTAATAGAATGTTCTGGATTATATTACGTGAAAGCTGAACAGGTATTAGTGGCTTTATGAAACAGGGCATGTCAAAATATCGCCAGAACATTACCATGGAATTTTACATTTTATATTTTATATTTGCTGTATCTTAATGTAATTCTGTTAAACGAGTATTTCCTTGTTGAGCTCAAATAAGGTCCAATTCAGTAAATTTCGATTTGGAGTGCATGTTTGTGGTCTGACCCCGATTAGACAAATATCGGAAAATTGTCGGAACAGTGTGATAATTAGATTTTTATAATTGGGATAACAAAATTAGCAATCGAGAGCAACGTAAGCTAAAACAGGGCCAAATTCCGAGTTCTAAACGCCCACGAGAAAAAAATTATGCCAAAGGCTGTGATTACTTTTCTGAGTTTTCAGTTTCAAAATTACAAAAGTTTTTCTTGTCTGTAATTTAATTATCTCACATAATTTTATAATATTTTCAAGACCCTAAATTATGGCGTTCAGTTCACTCAGCCGAATACATTGAACATTTAGCAATTATGCTGGAAAATCTAATATTGAGAATCAGTGTTTACAATAATTATACCAAGAAAGACACCATTAATATTGAATCGTTAGTTTTATTCCAATCTCATGGAAAGCCGAGCTGGCGGAGGAACCGGATTCGTATATTTCAAGGCACATTTTTGTTTTAAAAATAGATTGATTGCTAAAACAACAAGAGCCAATCTACCCGTTTCATATTATAAAATGTATTTGTTTAACCACGCTTCGGCTCTTTTAGCACGTCGTTTCACGTTGTGAAATTACAACTCTAGATTTGTTCGTTCATATGGACTGAAAATATATATCTCATTGTAGTTTGCTTAAATCGGACTTGTGGCCGGGGTTATAGGGGGCTCACTTGGAGAGTACGAGAAAAATATTGAAAAATTTTTTTCGAAAATTTCTAGAAGATATTAACAATTGTAAATCAAATTTCAACTTTGTTATTAAGCATTATTTTAAAATAGTCCCATGTTTGATTGGTAGCCTATTGGAATACTTAACCATTAGGAAAGAAAAATTAGGATCTTTGCTTCAAATTACGAAAAAAAATATATTAAAAAATTACTCTTCTTCAATTTTTTTATGAAAATTCAAAGCGGCAACATTGTTTTTTGCCATTAGCAGGAAGTTATAGGTAGATAGCATTTGTCAATTAGAACAAGCATTTGTCAAACTTCAACGTCCACCAACATCGAATATATATATATCGAATATATTATAGTGATTAGTTATGGGAAAATGCAACACTAACATAGCAGAAGGTGTAAGAACTTACACCAGCAAACGGCTAGAGACACTGGACGATTGGCTCCAGGAATTGACGCAGATTGACGCAATAACTATTGGAAATGATTGCAGCTGATCATTCCAGCAGTACTCGAAGCATTGCCCAACAACTGACACTTTCTCAGGCACCGGATAATTATCCCGATGAAGGGCTACATTCCTACCATGTATGTAAGATACACAGGACACAAGGACATTAAATATCTGAACTTCCAAACACTGGTACAAATTGAGCAGGAGTTAATTAACCAAATACAAGAAGTCCCTTAAAACGTGAAGCCAGACTGCTGCGAAGACTGCACAATAAAGTGATGTGACACGGGCACAAACATGTTTGGAGTTAAACGGACAGTATAGTAGCTTTAGTATAATCCACGAAGCACAAGTATGCTTTCACTTGGAATTTTCTGGCCTTTTCTATTATTTGCCTTACGTTTAGGATCTGCTCCCGTGTAACTTTCCCTGTGACAAATCCTGATTGCTCATCTGCAATCTCTGGCAGCAGGATGTATTTTAGTCTGGGATTAAGTATATGTAGCATAATCTTGCTGGCATGTGATACCAGTGCTATGGTTCAATAGCTAGCACAGTCTGCAGGGGAACCTTTTTTATATATGGGTATTAGCAGAGATTTTGCGCACTCTTCTGGGCATTTTCCGGATGTACATATGCATTGGCACATAGTATGAATATTTGCATAGCAGTGCTGTTTATTCCTGCTTCTCCCATTGCTTTAATTGTTTCAGCATTTATGTTGTCTGGTCTCGTTGCCTTTCTATCTCCAAGTTTTCTTATAGCTTTCTCTACCACGGTCTTAAGGATACCCGGCTCCATTTCATACTGTCTGTTCTCTGATTCAACAGATGTTGTGGGGTTATGATGGCATCAGTAGTTTTTCCATACTTCCACTATTCCCTTCAGGTCGATTATAATGTTTCCCTGGTCATCTTGGAGTATTTGCGCTTTTGGCTTGAACTCATGAGATAGATTTTTCACTGTTTTATAGGTCATGTGTATTGTTCTGGTTCGCACGGTTTTCTATTTACATGCAGATATTGTGTATGTATTGGTTTTTGTCCCTGCGTGACTCCGTTTTTATTTGTCTGCTGAGTTGTATAGTTTTTATAGCTTGCTCTATTGGGTCTGTAATAGAGAGCTTAGTATCTTCGCTGTTCTAGTAGTGCTAGTATTTTATCCGGCATCCAGTGTTTCCTTATTTGTTTAGCCTCTTGTTTCAGGCATTTTGCTGCTCAATCTTGTTTTTTGGTGTTCTTATCAGATGTCCAAGAAGATGGTCGTCGGGCATCGAAATAAGGTGTTCAAAATTGTTAAGCTGTTGTCAGTTGCGAATTGCATGAGTCTTTACCCTCTCTCGTTCCGCGTTCTAAGTCCGTACTTTTTTTTTGAGTTTTGGTTTTGATCATTACCGAAGTTGCCTGAAATTCTTCAGTCCTGTATACCATCTCTTGATGATGCATAATCGCTTCTCTTATTATCACTGCACTACCTCTACTGGCTGAATTCTGGGGATGAGTGGTGTGGTACAATTTGTATCCCTTGAAACTGATAAAGGACTCATTGGTGAAGTGAGTCTCTGGGATAAGACATATGTCTATTTTTTCTATGTCCAGGACTGCTTGCAATTCTTGTTTGTGTTGCAAGAGTCCATTGGCATTCCACTCTATAATCTTGAGGCTACTTAGCATTAAAAAAATTTTGAGATAGCTCCTTTGGCCCTATATTCAAGTCTGTTAATCCGTTCATCCATTTTTATTAATTTCTCCATTATTTGTTGAAGAGAGTTTTGGATGGAAACGTTTTGGTCTTGTTGTTGTGTTTGATTTGTACTAATAATCAATTCAGGCTCACCAGTAGCTGCTTGACTGTAGGTGTTTTGTCCTCCACTTATGTTGCCTTTCTGCACTTGTACGTTAGTTGTCTGTGGCTGCTTAGGAGGAACTGGTTTCTTGTTGCGTTTTCCTTTTAATTTTTGAATTTCTTTTGCAACCATGCATCATCTGTAGTTGGCTGGATGCCCTTCACCACAATGAACACATTTCGGTTTTTCAGTTCTTTGGTTTTTCTCACTCCATTGTTAGGTGCTTACCAGTACATCTGGTACCATGTCCATAAGCTTGGCATTTTTTGTGGTACAAGCCTGGACTTTATTAATGGAGTGATTTCAACTCTGACCCCTAATATGTCAGTTATTCAGTAAATTTTATCAATACTCTCGTCATGCCTGAATGAAAGCATGAACATGTTTAGAGGTTGTTTTGTTTTATATTTTAATTTAGGAGTGACTTCGATAAGTTTGTAGCCGAGTTTTCTAACTCCATGCAATAGTAGTGGTAAACATCTTTATTTTTGCATGCAATATTTTTTCTGGATCAATGGAATGATACAGTTTTTTTGCCCATAACTTTAATTGGCCTATTCTGCTTATTCTCATAGGAATGCCAAGAGTATCCTTTTCAGTTAGCGTTGCAGTAAGCATTTTATAGTTGGTCTCATCCTGTACATTAATTTTAATATTTTTATCATGAATTACTTTAATCTGGGCACCAGGAAGTTGGGTCACGATAGCATGGAGTTCATTAAAATTTATTATATTGTCCACTATGATAGGCGGCAGTGCTTGAATTTTTTTAGGCTTTTCTACATTCGGCCTATTGGTTTGTTGTTGTGGTGGGGTAAGCGAAGTATCCATTTTCCTTTTCTTCCAATTTTTGTACGAATCCATTCTGTCTCCCTTGCTAACTCCTCTTCATCGGTATGATATTCACCTGTCCCTCTTTCTTCGGCGTTGCTAGACAGTTTCTTTTCTATATTTGAATATTTTGTGTTCAATTCTGCATACATTTTATGTATTTTATTCAACTGGGATTGTAGTTGTTCCACCTTGTATGTAGCATTCATGTTTTCTTGTCAGCTGATTTCCAGCTATTGTATAAAATTTCCTCATTTTGGGTACGTTGATATTTTTCTAATAATATCTGGCTTGTTTGCATTGCTGGGGACTAATAAAAATGCCTTCCCTTTATCAGTGTTTTTTAAATATCTCGCGATAACTTAAAGGACCTTGGCACGGTCGCCGGACACCACTCGCCGAGGATGATATCCTTTAATATCAATTTTATTCACGATAAGAGAGCGAACGAGAGATCACTTGTTCACTGTTCAAACGTCGAGAACGAACAAATGAACAGTTAAGAAAGCGAATGCGAATGTCAGCGAATGTCCAGGACAACTCCTGGGAAAACCTTTCTCAATATTTTAACATAAATATTATTACCTTATTTGAAACAACAAACTTAGAAAGATTGAAATTAGTTCTATAGGTATTTGTACTAATCAATATTTTGACAACAATTTAGAGTTCAACAAACGATAAAAATGTCGAATTCAACAGTATTCTTTTTAATAGCAGGTTATATGTTTTCAACTGGATGCCAAATTGGAGAGTTTAAATAAAATTAGGAAGTGTTACTTGTGGCCAAAATATGATCTGAGGGAGAACTAGCATTAGCACTTAGAAGACGAAACTAATGGTCATGAGCAAGACGCCAAAAGTCAGTCAATCTACTTGTGAACGGCAAACTAACGCGTCTCAAAGTTGAAATGCATCGGCGCCTGAGCAACTGAAGACATAAATCCAGAAACCAGACACTGAAATGACCTGTCGAATTGAACAAGCTTGAATCAAAATTTCGTGTTATGAGGAAGTATTAGCATAGAACTAAGGTAGCTCTTCGGTAAAAAGTGTATTTACTCAGTGTCACAACATGGAGCCGAAACTTGGACGTCAAAAGCTAACACCATCAATCAAGTCGAAGTCTTCGAAAACTTTGCTAAGGTTACCTTGATCCACTATGTTGTAGTGTGCAGGGAAAGTACTGCCACCGATGTGCAAAGAGAAAGAAATCATGGCCATAGTGAATCGAACAAAGGATGCATATATTGGTCACTTATTGTGGAATATCAATTATTAATTTCTGCAGCTGATTATGAAAGGAAAGAAAGCGGCAAGGCGCGTAAGTACACGCCTTGGACTTAGAACGTCAGAAAACAGCTCAACCATTTAAAAATTTAGTGATAGAATTTGATTGAATTCGCTGTTCACTTTGGAGCCCCGATCTTTCACAAATGTCGAGCTTAAATGTTAATCACACATGGAAAAATACGACAAACACGTTATGAGTGAATATAAGAAAAATGGTAGGTATAAAACAAGAACTTTCTCTTAAACTTGTAAGTTTTCATGTTTTCACTTATTGATTTATTTTACTTATTGAGAAGGAATAATGCATCGAGAAGAACCTAACATAATACTTTTATTTTAGTTTGGTTTATAGTGTTAAGTAACGTTGCAAGGTCGAGAATTTTCGGATAAAATGATGAAAAATATAGATGTGCAAACGCGTAGCTTATTCGGCACTAACTTTGGCATAGATAGATAAATAACAAAATAAGAGAGCAACATAATAGTCAAATAACGCCAGAATTATAAAGTAACAAATTTTTGCCAGCGATCTTTGGTATAATTGCAGCCTCTTTAATTAGGCAAAGTAGAATATTAATTTCCATGACTGAATGGAAAAAATATTTCTGGGAATCTGCGGGCTTCATTTGTTTTGCATCAAACGTAACAGCGGGATCATGGCTAAAACGTAGACAATTTTTAATTCACATTTGTTGATTTTTCCGCGCTTTGTACGTAACTTACATCAATTGACGTATGTACATATTAACTAGAACATTTGTTGCATCTGAACAAGCAGTTTTTGCT
Organism: Dendroctonus valens; assembly: GCA_024550625.1. NCBI lineage: Eukaryota > Metazoa > Arthropoda > Insecta > Coleoptera > Curculionidae > Dendroctonus > Dendroctonus valens. The sequence goes on from JAJTJO010000622.1 coordinate 737,007, forward strand.
CGAAAAATCCAAAATATTTCTGAATATCTGAATAATGGTTTTTATTATGATTTATGACGACCTCTTTTTTTATGCTTCTTTTGAACACGTTCATTTTTGACTTTACGTATGTCGAATGCTGCTCGTATCCTCAATTTCACCGTATCCGGTGAAAGAGGCAGCTGTAAATATGGTGACCCTTCTGGTAATTCCAATTTTGATATACGTTTTTTGATGGTCACTTCTTTAACCATACAACTTCATTGGCACATTTTCAGTAAATGCTTCCCATTGAAAGATCCCTAATTCACAATTTTTATTTCTAAATCCAACTTTTGTTAAAACTTTTAAAAATATTTTTGCGAAAGGTTACCAGATGTTTGCGCACAATTTTAATGAAATGCGAGATGAAAGGGGTAAACTGACATAGTAATACTGCAGTCCCACTAGTGGCATAATTGGTTCCCAAAACCGGATGCATAAATACGATTTAAAAAAACATATGTAGGAAAAACAGAAATGCATCTTCTACATGTTCTGTAAAACGAGAAATACCAGTTCCATTAACTTCGGTGGGAAGACGCAAATGAAAAAAGTTGTCAAAAATTCCAAAAAGGTGTCACGTCACTAACCAACACTCTGTATATTATGCACAAAGCAAAGGATAGTTCTGCTACGAAAAGTGACGGCTTATTTTCCTTTTTCCGCTGAAATCAATTTAAACTGAACAGTGGGTTAGTTGGGAAAATATTTTCATGTTCATTCAGTTTTCAGACGTAATGTCGATTTTTAATCTAGCGTTGGGACTTTCGCAAATAATAATCATTTATATTTATATAAATGGGATTTTAGACATTTAATTAAAACGGGTAAGCTTAGTGCAAGTGGAACAATATAAATGAACAAGTTAACTGAAATTTACTAACGTATCGAAGCTGCATCATTTTCGTAACTTTAGAGCAGTGAAGATTTACGGTAAGATATCACAAGATCGATAGTCATTCGGCGAAAATAAATTACATTTCTCAACAGAGATGCTTTAAGTGAACCGAACAAATAAAGATCTAACCTAGAACAGCTTTAGAGCCCTGTTTTCGAAAACCAGTCAACAGAAGAAATATATTACCTATAGCACCGACTTTGATACCATCCATCAATAAAGGGATCTGTGTAAATCTTCCAAGATTTGTGGTTTCGAAGTCCTAATAACATTGAAAATTTTCCTATCCGGGAATTGATCTTTTGAGCTTTGAGAAATAGATTTAATTGTCCTTCTCATCGCAACTTATTATTTAAATTAATGATCCGTGTTAGGAATCATATAATTATGTAGCTTATTCCTGAAAACTTTCTTGTCCAGAAGTATTTTTTTTCAGAATTTTAAGCTTAAGAGAAACGAAGATGGCAAAACCTATAAAATACAAAAATGTGGTTGAAAATAATAATCAAATAATTATAACAAAAAATTAAAAAACATTTCAAATTAGTGACGATTATTCAGGAACTGTCCAAGCGTTTCAATTATTCTGCTAGTATGTTGTACATTATATATATACATATATATACAGTGTGTCCAGTATAAAATGATGTACATGGGGATATTGGAAACCGTTAGAGTTACAGGGTGGACCAAATGGGGAAAAAGTTGCGCAATCAAGTGCCTATAAATAATCTGTCATCAACTTCCTTGAACTCGGAATAACAACGGATGTACAGGGAAAAAAAGAAAAAAGTGCGTTTTATAAAATCCTTCATATCGTGTTTATTATACTAGATACAATAACGAAATTTTCAGGGTGGGAGTAAGAAATGAGCGTGAATTTGAAAATAAAGTAAAAAATAATCTAGGCCCACTATGTTCAATGAGGCCGGAGTCAACTTTTGTTTTTCTTATGGGCGCCATATTGAATTTCTGCATTTTTAAATTCCCCTTTAAATATACTCTTCAACCATGTATAACATGTTTATGTTCGGTCAAGATAAATAATTAAAATTAACAAAATTAAGATTTTATGGTAGTAGGCATTGATATTTCTCTTCATTTTCCTCATTCATTCGAACGCTGTCTCAGACGTTCGTTGTCTGTTTTAATTACCTAAGTAACTGTCAAAGTATAATTTATTGTCAGTGTCACGTGTTTGTAATTAATTGTGTGTTTCAAAATGAATAACTTTTCAAATTATGAAAAATACGATATGTTGGAGTATTTTATTCTCTGTCGTCGAATTGAAGCGAAAGCTGAAGAAAAGTATTTAAATAAATATCCAGAAAGGCGACAACCTGGTAGAACTATGTTTAGGCGTCTGAAAGACAACCTTGTAGCTTACGGGAGTTTTGCTAAGGTAAAGAAAAACAAACTTCCAGACGAAAATAAAGAAAATTTGGTAATGCAAAGCGTGGTTGAGACACCTCGTACGTCTTTAGATCAAATTGAAGCCACAACAGGTGTTGCGCGGCCAACGGCGAATAGTATTTTAAAACGTCATAAATATCACCCCTATCGTGAACAGCCCTGCCAGGGACTCCAGAATGGCGATGCGATTAGAGGAATGGCATTTTGTCAGTGGTTTATTCAAAGAAACAACGAGATACCAAAGTTTTCCTTAAAAGTCCTTTGGTCAGATGAGAGCCAATTTACTAAATGTGGACTCTTTAATCGTAAAAATACAGGTTTTTTGGTCAGATGAAAATCCACGGCTAGTTTGTCAAGTTAGGCACCAAGAGGTTTGGATTTAACGTTTGGTTAGGTATTGTGGGTACCCACGTGATTGGACCATTTTTTTTAATGAGAACTTAAATTCCGAGAGATATTTGAACCTCTTACAAACTAACGTAGCGGAAGCACTTATGGATGTCCCAGTAGCTACCCTGCAAAACTTGTATTTCCAACAAGACGGCGCGCCGCCACATAATGGACGTATTATCACAGAATTTTTAAATCACGAATTTCCCAACAAGTGGATAGGCAACTTGGGACCAGTAAGATGGCCTGCGAGATCCCCTGACATAACACCGCTTGATTTTTTTGCATGGGGTTTCCTCAAAAATGAGGTATACTGTAGGTCATACGAAACCGAAGAGGAGCTGAGACACGCTGTTCTAGAAAATGTTAACAGAATTACCCCAGAAATGATCAGAAAATGCTGTGAAGCAGTAATGAGACGATGTATGTTGTGCGTGCGAGAAAACGTTGGCTTATTTGAACACCTACTTTAATCCTAAAATGTTACTTGTTGTTTTGCAGTGTTCGATGCATGATCAATAATAATTTAAAGTAATAATTAATAGAAATATTAATGCCTACTACCATTAAATCTTAATTTTGTTAATTTTAATTATTTATCTTGACTGAACATAAACTTGTTATACATGGCTGAAGAGCATATTTAAAGGGGAATTTAAAAATGCAGAAATTCAATATGGCGCCCATAAGAAAAACAAAAGTTGACTTCGGCCTCATTGAACATAGTGGGCCCAGATTATTTTTTACATTATTTTCAAATTCACGCTCATTTCTTACCCCCACCCTGAACATTTCGTTATTGTATCTTTTATAATAAACACGATATAAAGGATTTTATAAAACGCACTTTTTTCTTTTTTTCCCTGTATATCCGTTGCTATTCCGAGTTCAAAGAAGTTGATGACAGATTATTTATAGGCACTTGATTGCGCAACTTTTTCCCCATTTGGTCCACCCTGTAACTCTAACGGTTTCCAATATCCCCATGTACATCATTTTATACTGGACACACTGTATATATATATAATATATATATACAGTGTTATAATCTTTATTTCCCAATAGGCTATCGGCCCTCGGCCTTCCTGCCCTTGCATATATACATGTATTGTGTAAATTTTCTAACTTAAACTATCTTAAATGTAAACTTAAAATTATTACACAGCAAAAAAAAATATCTCTTCTATGTCATGTCTTTTCATCGTCTAGCAGGTTGGTTCAGTTGCGTGGGAAGTGTTCAAGTAGTGTTGTTGTTGGGAAGCGGAAGCGGGATTGTCTGGTTGGTCTTGTGAGGCAAAGGGGATTCAGTAGGGTCCAGTTGTAAGGATTGTTTTTCCATTTCGTTTGCAATTGGAGTTGTCTTTCTGTTATTCGCGTTATTTTTGTTCGTTCGTAGAGTAGTTGGTTTTGAGGATGTCTTATTTTCGTTATTGATCTCAGGGCAATCAGTTCTGTTGTTTGAATGTGTTGTTTAGTTTTCCTAGATGCATTCGCTGTCAGTATATGTCCGTAGTCAAGCAGAGGTCTTCATATTGATTCGTAAATTTTTGTGGCGGTCTTTGTACTAATTCCTTTGTCTTTGTACGTCAGTGATCGGATACGTTCTGTGCGTGTTTTGTAAATTTTAGTTTTTTGGTCCAGCGTTATTCCTAGATATTTTGATTAGATTAGATTAGACAGGCAAGATTAGACCAAAATTTCATGTCTTTCGTCCCGTTTATGCTCATTTGGGTTCGTTTTAAAAAATCGTCAATTTAAGTGAGGCTTAGCTAGAATTCTTCTATTTGAGTGATTTGATAAAGCAACTTTTCCTCTATTGCACCTGCAAATATTTATTTACCGTCATTTTTTCTCGATTTTGTCTTTTCCCGGCGCCGTGTTTTTAATGTGCGCAAGTGATTCGTCGTATTCTGCTTCAGTAAATAGTTGATGTGCGTTGTTTGTTTCGTTTGTGAAGTAGGTCTCGCGCCAATCATTTATTGTGTTAAAGTTTTGGCCGTCAAAGTTAGGGTTAGTGGAGGTTGTGAAGGCATGTTGAAAATGTACATTATATGTACATTATATTAATATTCGAAACACGTAATTTATTTCAATAAAAAACTTGTAAATTATATTGTTTGTAAAACATTTCTGATGGTCTTAAAATTTTATAGAATTGACAGTCTGCTTCAAACCAATTATTCGAACCCAATATGTTTTCTGAAGAACAAGTTAAGAAAAAACTGGTTAGCTACCAGCTTTATTATAACCAAAACCAAGAAAGACGAATCAAATACAGTGCTGAAATATTGTAAATAAATAGCAGGAAATACCTATTAGTCATACAGAATTTATATTCAGTTTCTATTTATTGGATAGGTTTTTAAGAGTTTTCAATAATGAGTTCCAACTTGCATAAACATCATGTAAGGCTTGTAATCAGTATGATGCAAATAGATATGGAATAAACTCGGGTGTTAAATACTTGAAAAAATCCGGCAAACGTCGATTTTTATTTTTGGTTGTGGTCTTTCAGATAGAAAATTCCGAGGCTGGTCCAAAATTAAGTTTCCACTATCAAATTCAAATTTGCTATTACAAACACATGTTTTTTATATCAGTTTGGAATTTTGCATTTATTTCTAAATATATTTCGTGTACGACGAGCTAAATTTAAACTTACAAATCATTGAAAAATGTAGCACTGAACATGAATAATTAAAACTTTAAGTACAACAGTTAATAGTAAAGTTATTTAAAAGTGAACTTTCAATAAATGCTCAAATTAACTACCTTAGTCAAGATATGCAATGCAATATTCTGGTGATAATTTCCTATTTAATAGTAGTAGTAAACATCTTTATTTCTAAATAAAGGCTATCGACCTATCGGTCTTTCTGCCCTTGTTTAATACATGCAGTCTTAATCTAGATAGAAAACCAATATGAAAATTCTCCTATTCTAGGTTAACAATAGTAGTAGTAAACATCCTTATTTCTAAAAAAGGCCAACGACCTATCGGTATTTCTGCCCTTGTTCAATACATGCAGTCCCAATCCAGACAAAAAACAAATATGAAAATTCTCCCATTCTAGGTTAACAATGTTATTGAATAAATAAGATTTCAGTGGCAAGAAGAAATTATTTTATTGTCCACTAGTCCGTTGCGTTTGTAAGTGTTCGAGTAGCGTTAGTGTAGGGAAACGGAAGCGGGATTGTCTGGTTGGTCTTGTAAGACAAAGGGGGTTCAGTATGGTCCAGTTGTAGGGGTTGTTTGTCCATTTTGTCTGTAGCTGTATGAGTCTCTCAGAGATCTTTGTCATGTTTGTGCGTTCGTATAGTAGTTGGGTGGGGGGGTTGTGTAGTGGGTTTTGGGGGTGTCTTATTCGTGTTATTAGTCTTAGTGCAATTTGCTCTGTTGTTTGTGTATAACGTTTTGTCCTTTCTGTTCCGTTGGTCATGAGTACATGTCCAAAGTCTAGCAAGGGTCTACAAATAGCTTTATATATTTTGGTGGCGGTGTTTGTGCTAATTCCTCTGTCTTTGTAGGTTAGTGATCGGAAGTGTTTCGCTCTCTTCATTGTTTCTGCCCTGATGTTTCGCATGTGTTTAGTGAATCCAAGTTTGTGGTCGATTGTGATTCCAAGGTATTTTACGTCGTTTTTTGGTTGTGTCGTTTGGCCGTCTGCTGTTATTGTAGGGGAATCAGCGTTGAGTCTGTGGTTTGTGAGCAGAAGTTGGTTTTTTGACGCGTTTGGTGTTAGTCTCCATTTATAAAACCATGTCATTGTGTTGTTTGTTAGTGTTTGGAGTCTTTGCGTTGCTCTCTCAGTAGTTTTGTCATGTACAGTAAGTGCCGTGTCGTCTGCGTATTGTAATATGTATGCCGATCTGTCGATTTGATTTTTGTCTGGTAAGTTGTAATTGTATATGTCATGGCAGTATATATTGTAGAGAAACGGTTAATTAAATTAGCCAATTATAATTAAAATTTTAATTCGTTAGGTTTTAATAAGCTTCATTTTTCCTATAATGTTTTCAATTTCTTTATGGATAACGAGTTCTTCAATCCATGCACATCAACTAAGAAATGTATACCATCAGAATATTTTCCATCAGAAAAATAAAAGCAAAAAATAAAAACTGACGTGCGAGAGAGATTTTCGAAAAAGCTACGGAAGAAATTCAATATTTGACAAGAAGAGAATGAGAGATAAGAAGAGAAGAGAATCTATTCCATATATTTGCACCATGCTGCACACTACACTTTTAAGTGTATGTATTTGAAACCACTTTATTTATACTAATTATAATTTTTATAAATTTCAATAGCAAGAGTGTTAGCAAGCAAACTTATTTGCTAATTTTTATACAAAATTAAAAACACAAATTGTTTGCTTTTTGCAATATGACAACAATAGCTACTACAGGTTGTTAAAACAGAATCTAAGGGACTTAAAAAGAGGAGAGATACGAAAGATTATTTTTAAAATAACTACTCTTTCAAACCAAGCCCCTGAAACTGAATGAATGCATTCAAAAAAGTGTATATTGCTATAATTAAATAAGAATCTTAAAATACGAATTTTTGCGGTTGGGTAAAGTATTTACTGTCTTGAGGACACAAATGGTAGGATGTTTGAGATTCAAATAAGTATTTACTTGAAACGGTTGGAAGTACCTACCTATAAGCTTTCGGATTTAAAAACATATGAGTGTGACAATACAAGTCCGGATACACCATTCAATACTAGTACTATAAACATTTTAATTGGCAATACGAATTTATTCCTTTCTTTCTATGTATTTATTTAATATAATAAAATAAAGTAAATGTGAGCTAGACAACATGAATCCATCCGATCGTAAAAAGCCATTATCCACATGACATGGACATGGTGAAAAGAACGGATATAATCCCATTTATGACCTGTTTTAATAAAGGGTGAATAATACACATTTAATCATATTTTATAGCTGAACTGCAGTAGATAATAATTAAATTTTCACTTACACAATAGGGTGGGCTTTTACAAATTAATCATAATAGAAAATATATTACTTTTCGACATTTTTGTTGAAAAACAGTTCGATTTTTTAAATTTGTGAGTTATGGCAGATGATATAGATCACGTTAGATTTTTGTTAATCGTGCACCAATAAATTGTTATTTGAAATATTAGTGGGACTAACTCTCGAAAAGCTAAATTTGCTCCTATTCCTAGTATGACCAGTTTACACTCATAGTAACCCTGTACGGTCTAAATTACTAATCCTTTGTAACTCCAGTTACAGCATTTAATTAAATCAATTTCATTGTCGCTTTGGTAGCTTCACTTGAAAAACCGTTGTTTACAATTTCTCAACGTTTTCCACAAGATCGAGTTAAAAGTTAGGAAAACCCCCATCTTCATGTATATAAAAACAATTACTGGCTGCAAGCAATCAAGTAACAGAAAATTAAAGTTTGTGTATAGTACGTTGAGGCCAAATTTTACATCGGAGATCATGTTGAAATTGACCGTAAAATATCTGTAGGACACCCAAAAATGGACTAAACAATACACAACCGAGCAACTACAGACCAATTACACTACTTCCAGTACTAAGCAAAATTTTTGAATACATAATAAAGCAGCGGCTTGAAAGAGTGATTGGAAAATATATACCTACCTACCAATTTGGTTTCAAACAACATCACTCGACTGTTCATCCGCTCTTTATTTTGGCCAACAATATACAAACTACCCACCTAACTGACAGAAAGACAGCTTGTCTGTTTATGGACATTAACAAGGCTTTTGATAGGGTCTGGCATAGAGGCTTACTATACAAACTACACACACCAACATATCTACTACACACCATAAAGAACCTACTAGAAAACAGACAACTACAAGTACGAATTGACAAAATACTGTCATTTTCTTTTTCCCCTGAACAAGGGCTCCCTCAAGGATCCCCGCTCTCACCGTTTCTCTACAATATATACTGCCATGACATATACAATTACAACTTACCAGACAAAAATCAAATCGACAGATCGGCATACATATTACAATACGCAGACGACACGGCACTTATTGTACATGACAAAACTACTGAGAGAGCAGCTCAAAGACTCCAAACACTAACAAACAACACAATGACATGGTTTTATAAATGGAGACTAACACCAAACGCGTCAAAAAACCAAATTCTGCTCACAAACTACAGACTCAACGCTGACTGTAGGGGCAATAACTGCAGACGGCCAAACGACACAACCAAAAAACGACGTAAAATACCTTGGAATCACAATTAACCACAAACTTAAATTCACTAAACACATACGAAACATCAGGGCAGAAACAATAAAGAGAACAAAACACTTCCGATCACTAACCTACAAAGACAGAGGAATTAGCACAAACACCGCTACCAAAATATATAAAGCTATTTGTAGACCCTTGCTAGACTTTGGACATATACTCATGACCAACGGAACAGAAAGGACAAAACGTTATATACAAACAACAGAACAAATTGCACTAAGACTGATAACACGAATAAGACACCCCCAAAACCCACTACACAACCCCCCCACCCAACTACTATACGAACGCACAAACATGACAAAGATTTCGGAAAGACTCATACATCTACAGACAAAATGGACAAACAACCCCTACAACTGGACCATACTGAATCCCCTTTGTCTCACAAGACCAACCAGACAATCCCGCTTCAGTTTCCCTACATCAACGCTACTCGAACACTTACAAACGCAACTGACTAGTGGACAATAAAATAATTTTTTCTTGTCATTATAATTTTATTTAATAATATTGTTAACCTAGAATAAGAGAATTTTCATATTTGTTTTTTATTTAGATTAAGACTACATGTATTAAACAAGGGCAGAAAGACCGATAGGTCCATAGCCTTTTTTTAGAAATAAAGATGTTTACTACTACTATCCGTAGGACCTTAAATTAAAAAATTATACCATTAACATTTTTTTTCAGCTTCGTGCATATTTGGCTCGAATAATAGCTGAACTTGGCAAACTTTCAAGAAGAGTATTGGGCCGCAATTTAGTTGCAAGTGTAACCACACAAAATAGTTTATCGCTTCGATATTCTCACAATGTAAAATCATATTCTCTGCTTTTAAAACTAATATTATATCTAGTTTGAGTCTGTGCTAAACTTACAGAATTTATATTATTAATAAAGTATTTGCTGACTGTGTTAGGCACTTTGCACTAAATTTCATTAACTTGTCTTACATTAGATTGAAGCAAGGCCTAAATCTGAATATTAAAGTGGGATTTGAACATCCAAAATCCCGTGTCCTTCAACCAATAATGGTATAACCAGTATCTAGAAGTAAAATTCGGCCAACACATAACTTGTGGTCTTGGTATTCACACATGACCATAAAACTAAATTTTACTGTTATTAAGTTTATTTCAAATGGTGTAAATCGACATACCTACAAGGAATAAATTCAGAAAAGTTTGAGCAAATAATGAGGAATATCAGGAATTGAAATATACGCAAGTGCCCGGCAACTAGGCCGACAAACAAAGACAGCAATTCATGTCGATTTCTTATTGTCTCCTTCTTATTTTGTAAAAGTCCAGGCGTTGCAATTTTTTTTATTTGGCGATAAATGTGCTTTCTACAGGGACGAAATATTTAATATACATAAAGCTCGATAGTATTCCTATGTGGATGACACCAACCTATGTCATCAAAAAGGCATCAGCATATGTTTAACATTGAGAGTAAGGGGTGACAGCATACACTGGCTCAACCGACAACCTTACCTGCACGTGGTGCACCCTGCTAGAAACTAACAAGGCTCTGTCGACCGAATGCCTACCGGTATAAGGGGGGCTCCTTCCTGTCAATCAACCTTGTCAATCAACGAAGGCGGATGAATCAACCAGAGTGGTATAGCATAGGATCAGGCAGGCAAGGGGAAACCACCTGATTATTCTCCCACGAGCACATCAATGACAGAAAACCCTAGAAAGGATATGACGCTATGCGATCCGTTTAGCAACCGGCGCCAGGCTGGGTCCAGGACGACTGGTGTGAAATTGGCTACAAAGAGTGTAGTGGTAATGTCCCAGGCCCTGAACGGAAAATTAGCTACTGGAACAAAACTCCAAAATGCGCATTCGAACATGGAATGTCAGAGGACTACGCCAGGCTGGTAAACTGCACGTCTTGGAGAACGAAATGAAGCGCGCGAATGTAATGATATGTGGCTTAGCTGAGACCTGTTGAAGGGGAAACGGGCATTTCGAATCGACGGACCACTGCATATATTTCTTGAGCGCGGAGAGTGGCGGACGTAATGCGGTTGCGTTTATGATTGAGAAACAGTGGCCAAATGGGTGGCAAGTTACCTACCAGTGGACGATAGAATAATAATAATAACCCTAAACACCAAACCAATAAAGATGCATCTCTTTCAAGCATATTTCCTAACCTCTCATGCACCCAATCAGGATATTGAGGATATGTATGGGCTCATCGAGGAGCTGATGGAGAAAAAAGCTTCCAGGGATATCACGATTTTGAACACCTTATTTCGACATCATGCCCGACGTCTATCTACTTGAACATCTCCTGATAAGAACACCAAAAACCAGATTGACTACCTACTAGTCAATAAGAGGTGGAGATCATCATTCCGAAACGTGAAAACCAAGCCGAATGGGGCTCTGACCACAGACTTTAAAATAAAGCTACAGAGACTCATCAAATCGGATAACAAGAGGAAAGTGAATACGCATCAACCAATGGCCTTCCAGCAAGCGCTACCTGAACTACCACATCCGGACGATGACAATGACCCAAACCAACTAAGGGAAGAAACAAGAAGATGGATTGAATTGGCAGCAGCGAAATGCCTGAAATAAGAGGCCAAACAAATAAGGAAACACTCGATGACGGATAAAACACTAGAACTATTAGAACAGTGATGAACTCTCTATCACAGACCCAATAGGGAAAGCTATAAAAACTCGACAACTCAACAGACAAATAAAAACGGGGTCACGCAGGGACAAAAACTAATACATACACAATATCTGCATTGAAATAGAAAACCGTGCGAACCAGAGCAATACACATCACCTATACAAAAGAGTGAAATATCTATCTCTTGAGTTCAAGCGAAAAACGCAAATACTCCAAGATGGTCAGGGAAACATTATAACCGACCTGAAGGGAGTAGCGGAAGTATGGAAAAACTACTGCACCAAATTGTATCACGATAACCCCACAACATCTGTGGAATCAGAGAACAGACAGTATGAAATGGAACCGGGTATCCTTAAGACCGAGGTGGAGAAAGCTATCCGAAAACTTGTATAAAGGCAACGGGACCAGAGAATATAAATGCTGAAACAATTAAAGCAATGGGAGAAGCAGGAATAAATTATACACGCATACTATTTGCCAATGCATATGGAAATCCGGAAAATGGCCAGAAGAGTGGGCAAAATATCTGCTAATACCCATATACAAAAAAGGTTCCCCTGCAGACTGTGCTAAGTATATAACCATAGCACTGATATCACATGCCAGCAAGATTATGCTTCATGTACTTAAGGCCAGGCTAAAATACATCCTGCTTGAGATTGCACATGAGCACTCAGGATTTGTCCAGGGGAAAAGTACATGGGAGCAGATCCTAAACGTAAGGCAAATAATTGAAAAGGCCAGAGAATTCCAAGTGAAACCATACCTGTGCTTCGTGGATTATACTAAAGCGTTTGATAAAGTGAAGTGGCGCAAACTATGGCAAATACTAGAGAAAATGGGAACACCACTGCATCTAATAAGATTAATCAGGCAGCTCTACGAGACCAGTACTGCATGCGTCAGCGTCAGTAACACATGTCCCGAACCATTTAAAATACTAGCGGGCATGCGGCAAGGGTACATACTGTCGCCAATACTGTTCAACATTTACACCGAATACATTATGCGAGACGTACTGGCACGTTTTAACGGAGGGATCCCTGTTGGAGGCAAAGAGAATTATTTGAGGTATGCGGATAATATTGTGATTCTGACTCCAGGGGAAGCCGAAATGGAAATTATAATGGCAGACTCACAGAACAGAGGGCAGAACACAGGTCCATTTGCATGGCCACCATAGCCTCCCGATTTAAATGCTTGCGGTTTTTGTGTACAATGTTACCTCATGTTTGCAGCTATTACAAAAACGAAATCGACTTTAGGCTCGAACTCAAGACGCATGTAACACGGTCACGAACAATAGTGGAATGTTCAGAAGGATTCGATAAACAGTAGACAAACCAATGACTTTAAGAATTAAAAATAATGACTGGCATGCAGAACACCTTTCATAAATTTGAAATTGATTTATTTTTGTTACAGTTTTAGCCAATTCGTAATATCATTATTAAACACTTTCATATTAAGTAGGAAAGTAGGTATTTATATTCAGTAGTAGTAGTAAACATCTTTATTTCTAAAAAAAAGGCTATCGACTTATCGGTCTTTCTGCCTTTGTTTCATACATGTAGTCTTAATCTGAATAAAAAATAAATATGAAAATTCTCTTATTATATGTTAACAATCTTATTAATAAACTTTCCAATTCCAATGACAAGAAAAAATTATTTTATTGACCAGTAGTCAGTTGCGTTTGTAAGTGTTCGAGTAGCGTTGATGTGGGGAAACGGAAGCGGGATTGTCTGGTTGGTCTTGTAAGACAAAGGGGATTCAGTATGGTCCAGTTGTAGGGGTTGTTTGTCCATTTTGTCTGTAGATGTATGAGTCTTTCCGAAATCTTTGTCATGTTTGTGCGTTCGTATAGTAGTTGGGTGGAGGGGTTGTGTAGTGGGTTTTGGGGGTGTCTTATTCGTGTTATTAGTCATAGTGCAATTTGTTCTGTTATTTGTATATAACGTTTTGCCCTTTCTGTTCCGTTGATCATGAGTATATGTCCATAGTCTAGCAAGGGTCTACAGATAGCTTTATAAATTTTGGTGGTATTTATATTCATTTTACATAAAATTCTAAATATTTTTAGGATTTTCTCTTCACTGCTTTTGACATCCAAGTACTTGCAAAGATCGAAAAAGTCAATAATTTTGCACTTATCGTGGAAAGAACATAAATATTTCGAAAACATTTTCTCTAAACTCTAAACAAGAGTATTTTTACACTTAGAAATGCTCTGGGGGCTTTCGTTTTTCTTTCTAACATTATCAAAAGTTCAAGGTAAAAAAAATATTCGTTAACTCCCGCAAATAAATCGCCTGTGTTTAGAATTAAAATACTATTTAACTTCAACATTCAGAATACATAAAAGTTAACAGATAACCTTTCCCAAGAAGAATTAAGAGTTTAAAATCCTTCTACATAAACAGGAATCTAAATAGTAAAAAACCCATGTCAACGGTATATGTTCAAAAAGACCCATCTTTCTTAGCCATGCATCTTTGGATAAGGCGAGTCAGGTGAAATCGACATAAAATTACATTAATTTAGGGACATCATGTTATTTAACAAATTTCAATTTTAGAATTATTCACCAATTGTAACAGCATATTTTATAGAAATATAAAGACAGAATGTATTTCAATGTGGTCTATAAATTCTCCGGGTATGTCGGGATTGTATGGTGCCTGAAACTACTACACTCTGAAGACACTCAGCTTATATGGACTTGTATCTGATGGACTTCAAATCTTTAATAAACTACCTGATTGTAACTTCGAGAAATTATCTAACAGTTTAATCAATTTAACAATTATCAGCAGAATTATTACCACTCAAAATCGTAATTCAGCCGTTCGAAAATAAATGGCTAATGGCAATATTAAGCACGTGATCCATTATATTGGTGTTCGCTAAATGCCTTAATCTCCTATTTTACACGTTTTCAAATGTGCCTTCGCAATTACAGTGAGTAATGACCGAGGGTTCGTCGAAAATAGAAAGCGACAGTTAAATTTGTCGTTCGATACAAATGTGAGCCGTTTTTTATAAAATTTATCCCCCGTGTATATTAATGGGCATTTTAATACTGACTCCGCGTTGAATTTCGATGTAATTGTGTGAATAGTGTGTAGGGAATTAAATAACAATTTTTTACTGATTGGGGCGTCCATTTCCTAGCAGGGTAATTCACCATACGTTCGGTGAATGTTTATTTGGTAAATGTTAACCTAAAATATGCTGTTTTACCCGAATTAGCACGTAGTTAGTGCAGTTGTTGTTTGGACATATGAAAATATTTTTATAAATACTTTTCAATGTTAAAAAAAATACAACTTGCAGGAAATTGTAATCCGGACTCGATTACGTTTTATTATAAAACATATCCTAAAAATTTGGTACAGGTGTGGAGATTACTCTATTTGCGGGCATCTTAGCTATGTGTTGTGTCCCTTACAACACATCGCAACATCAGTATGCGTTGTGGCAACATTCACATTCATTGCATGGCTTTGACTAACCGTCCAAGTTTAACTTAATGTATTAAAATCTGACACGGATATACAGAAATTTGCATACATTCCTTTTCATGACAGTTTTGTTCACTGCATACTCAATTATAAAGGAGTAAAGTCACTCCATTTTATGTTTCACGCAAAGCTTTTGGTCTTTTTAAACAATTTTCAAATAAAACTGAAAACTAGAAGACAATAAAAATAATCTGTAAAATTGAAATATTCTGAAGCAAAGTATAACCGATGTAGCACCAATACTTTATGACTTTGCAGATGTTATTACATACAGTAAATCTCAAATATAGCAATTTTTATGAATTAAATAAGCAAGCATGATAAACTATTTTGAAAAATGACAAACGGTCTTT
This sequence comes from Dendroctonus valens, assembly GCA_024550625.1. Lineage (NCBI taxonomy): Eukaryota > Metazoa > Arthropoda > Insecta > Coleoptera > Curculionidae > Dendroctonus > Dendroctonus valens. The sequence continues at coordinate 752,566 of JAJTJO010000622.1, forward strand.
TAAAACAATTTTTTTTCGGCTAAAACACTAGGTAAATAAGAACGAACTTTTGGAAAGATAGCTCGGACATGAAAATCCTAAAGGGTTTTAAATTAAGTTAGAAAAAAAATACAGCAATAGAAAAAATTATTGTGTTAGACAGCCAAAGAACCAAAAATCGATCAGGTTCATAAAAGATCATTTCCTAACTGCATTGCAGTGCCAACTTTTTTTTAACATACGCCAACTACAAGTAACAAATTGTCAGGTTAAGAAAAACTACTTCGGAGAACACGACTCTCCAGTAGTAGTAGTAAACATCTTTATTTCTAAATAAAGGCTATCGACCTATCGGCCTTTTTGCCCTTCACTTTTCGTGAAAAGTGAATATAGAACAAAAATGCTAGCATTAATAAATGATGTAAAAACATATAAACCGGAAAAAAAAGATCTTACTACAAATATTCAAACAAAACTAAATAAAATAATAAATTCATGGCATAAAAATAAATTCATAACAGATAATTTAAAACGAACACTGTCTTGCAACAACGGCCGAGCACCATTTATATATGGCCTGCCAAAGCTTCACAAAGCAGGCCACTCATTAAGACCGATAGTTAGCAACATAAATGCCCCAACTTACCAATTGTCTAAATACCTGTCAGCTGTGTTGAGTAATATATTGGGAAATTCACAATATCACATTAGGGACTCATGAAGTTTCTGCGAATTTATAAAAAAAACAGAAAATACCTGAGAACCATCGCCTAATATCACTGATGTAGTATCGTTGTACACAAACATCCCGGTAAATTACTCAATACAGTGCATGAGGGATAAATGGGATGAAATAAAAGAATATACATCATTACTCGAAAATGAATTTATTGGGGCGGTAGAGCTGTGCCTTAAGTCCACCTACTTCCGGTACGAGGACAATTTCTATTCACAAATATATGGAGTAGCTATGGGGTCTCCCATAGCTGCAACAATTGCAAACCTTGTAATGGAAAGTCTGGAAGAAAAGCTAATACCTGATTTAAACTTTAAGTGTGGATTTTTTAAAAGATACGTTGATGACTGCATAATGTGCCTGCCAAACCAAAAAGTTCAATACACACTAGATAAGTTTAATGCATTCCATGAAACCATTAAATTCACCATTGAGGAAGACAAAAACAGATCATTTAACTTTTTGGATATGACAGTTATGTATGACGATAATGGGGAAATAAAAACAAACTGGTACACAAAGGATGTGTGGTCTGGTAGATACTTGAATTGCCAATCATATGCACCTATACAATATAAAAAAGTGTGGTAACAGCTCTTACTGATAGAGCGATAAAATTAACACATTGTGGATACAGACAAAAAAATCTTGAAAAAATAAAAAAGGTACTAATAATGAACAACTATCCCAAAGAATTCTTCGAACCAATTATAAAACAAAGAATTAATAAAATATACAATGCAAATAAATGGAACAACATAAATAATATAAAAAAGAAAAAAGAAGGTGAAATCAAGTATGTATCATTACCACACATACCAGAAATCAACACAAAAATAAAAAATGTTTTAAAACCGCATAATATTACTATAGCGGAAAAAACTAAAAACAACTTGGCAAAAGAATGTTTTACAAAATTTAAGCCTAGAAGCGATAAGTTGGACACACCTAACGTAATATACAAGATTGACTGTTTGAACTGTGACAACACATACATAGGTCAAACAGGGCAATATTTAAAGAAAAGAATATACGAACATAAGTATAGCTTAAGAAAGGTTAACGAAAATGCAACAGCATTAGCACAACATGCACAACAAAAGTTGCATGATTTTGATTTCGATAATACACAAATATTGATCAATGAGGAAAACTATAATAAGAGAAGAATCCATGAAATGATACAAATTAAGAAACATCAGAATGCAATAAATTTCAGATCAGATACAGACAATCTTAGCTCTGTGTGTCATACACTAATTAGATGATCGCATGCATGAACTGATTGGACCAGGTCAATGAAATGTAAACATCTGATATTGAGGAATTGCCAAGCAATTCCTAGAATGCAAAGAAAAGACGAAAGATAAACAGTTTTTTCTGTTTCGCTCGCTTGATATCGAGTAAAATATGGAAAATTCAGTGACCAGTCAAATGTGAAGTTAGAAGCAACTATATACGTAAGTTAAATTTAGATCTCTAAAAAATAGATTCTAGTCTTTTCCCAGACATGTTTGTCCTGACTCATCACCTGAAAACCAATGTTCTGGATGTACTTTTTAATATGTGTGTGATTTGTATTTTAATATGTGAATTTTGGTGAAAGTTTTCTATTCAAATTGATGATAACTGTAAATATATATTTTAGACAAACTGATGATGGTGGATAAAGTCACCGAAACGTATTTGTAACATTTTAAATAATAAACAATAAAATTGACTGAAACCCAGGAATACATTGGAATGAATTTGTATATAACGTTTTGTCCTTTCTATTCCGTTCGTCATGAGTATATGTTCATAGTCTAGCAAGGGTCTACAAATAGCTGTATATATTTTGGTGGCGGTGTTTGTGCTAATTCCTCTGTCTTTGTAGATTAGTGATCGGAAGTGTTTTGTTCTCTTTATTGTTTCTGCCCTGATGTTTCGTATGTGTTTAGTGAATTTAAGTTTGTGGTCAATTGTGATTCCAAGGTATTTTACGTCGTTTTTTGGTTGTGTCGTTTGGCCGTCCGCAGTTATTGTAGGGAAGTCAGCGTTGAGTCTGTGGTTTGTGAGCAGAAGTTGGTTTTTTGACGCGTTTGGTGTTAGTCTCGATTTATAAAACCATGTCATTGTGTTGTTTGTAAGTGTTTGAAGTCTTTGAGCTGGTCTCTCAGTAGTTTTGTCATGTACGATAAGTGCCGTGTCGTCTGCGTATTGTAATATGTATGCCGATCTGTCGATTTGATTTTTGTCTGGTAAGTTGTAATTGTATATGTCATGGCAGTATATATTGAAGAGAAACGGTGAGAGCGGGGATCCATGAGGGAGCCCTTGTTCAGGGGAAAAAGAAAATGACAGTGTTTTGTCAATTCGTACTTGTAGTTGTCTGTTTTCTAGTAAGTTCTTTATGGTGCGTAGTAGATATGTTGGTGTGTGTAGTTTGTATAGTTTGTATAGTAAGCCTCTATGCCAGACACTATCAAAAGCTTTGTTAATGTCCATAAACAGGCAAGCTGTCTTTCTGTCAGTTAGCTGGGTAGTTTGTATATTGTTAGTCAGAGTTAAGAGTGGGTGAATAGTCGAGTGCTGATGTTTGAATCCGAACTGATACGATGGTATGTACTTTCCGACCATTTTTCCCAGTCGCTGCCTTATTATGTACTCAAAAACCTTGCTAAGTACTGGTAGCAGTGTAATTGGTCTGTAATTGCTCGGTTGTGTATTGTCCAGTCCATTTTTGGGTATAGGGATTATTAAGCCGTTTTTCCATGATTTTGGGATTATGTTATTTCTGATGCAGTTGTTCAATTCAGTTAGGATCAGTTTGTGTGTTTCTTGAGCTAGGCTTTTCAGGAGTTTTGCCTTTATTTTATCTTTTCCCGGTTCTGTGTTTTTGATATACGCTAGGGCGTCATCGTACTCTGTGTCTGTGATCAGTTTGTATGTACAGTTTGGTGAGCTGTTGAAATAGTTCAAGTACCAGTCGTTGATCAAGTTCCAGTTGTCATTGTCGAAGTTAGGGTTTGTCGATATGCTGAAGGCCCTTTGATCACGACTCTCCAATTATTGAAGAAATATAAAATTTGAATACGGAATATCGCTTAAGCCTGTTTCATAATAAGGTAATTCTAAATTAAATTTTGATTATGCAGTATTATCAACCGCGCCTGCCTTTTTGCGTCATTTGTGAGTGCGATATTCCAAATGTGTTTTATATTCTGGTTTTTGTATACACTTTCAGGCATATCATTTCGCCAACTTGCATATTAATAAAATAGAGGGTGATTAAAAATTTACGCCAATCCTTTCATGGAGTTCCTGCCGCATATTTGAAGAGTACGGAACAAATAATTTAAAAACGTTCTTGTTTATTTCTCAAAAATAATAGCTCTTCAAAAACCATTTTTGACTTTGCTTTGAAGTCATATTTGGAAGTGCTTCAATAGTCATTTAGCTAAACATTTGTATAGCATTTGTATTACAAAAAAATTGTAAAACGTGCGAAAACTTCGGCACAATTTCTATTTGGGAAAACTGCAACTGTATATTTAGAAAAAAGTACAACAGCAAGTATACATTCGGATAAATATTTATCGACAAACATATCACCGTTGATCGTTTTTGTTGTTAGTTTCTAAAAGATACTCCGTAAAATTTATATTGTATAACAATGCAGATGTATAACAATGCAGGTTCAATATTCTAAACCGATAGGAAACGCGCGAATTCCCCGATGTGTTATTTGTTACCAACCAATCAATTTTTCTACGCAAGTAAAGTTGTAGAACTACGTTAAAGTGGTCACAACTGAACAGATGATTGGCGAAGTCTCAGCAGGCAAGGAAACCCATTCTAAGGTCTCTCGCAGGTCCTCCTTGATTTCGAAATTTTAAAGAATAAAGTAACAGCTTGAAGAATATGTAACTCAACGTTCTTCAAATTTCCTGTAACATCAGGCAGTAATATAAGATTCAAACATTCTTGTCAACGATGAAAACTGATGTTGCGAAGCTAGGTTATGAAGTAAATACACTTGCGTGCATAGAAATCGGTCCACAGTACTCTTTTGACTTTAACTATATATTTTTTAAAAACTATTCATCAGATCAGAAAAAGAAATATGCTGTGTGAAAGACTATTTAATATGCTTTAATGTGAGTATAAATTCTTTTGAGTATCCTATGTTTAACATAGTGAAATTGATGCATTAAGCAAATTAAGCTTTTTTATTATTAACATAAATAGGGTTATTGACAATTTAACACTTAACACTTAATTTTTTAATAATGGGTATAATCTCCTCTTTCGCTAATAACTTCTCTCATAAGATTAGGCATAGATTTAATCAAGTTTGCTATTGTTTCTTGAGGGAAGTTAAACCACTCTTCTTCTTCTGCAACAATAAGCTCTGGGATCGAGTTTGGGGTATGAAGTCTAGCTCGAATTCTTCGTTTGAGCTCGTCCCATAAGTGTTTGATCGGATTTAGGTCAGGACGGTATGCTGGCCACTCCATAACCCGAAAACCGACTTTGCAATGTAATCTTCCACGATTCTTGCGGTGTGCGGCCTGGCATTGTCATGCATAAAGGTAAATTCGTCTCCAATATAGTCGACGTAAGGTACCACATGAATTGGTAAAATCTCCTCGATATATCTAACAGCCGTTAAACCTCTTCAGTGGCCTCGCAGGTCTTCCAATGGGGATCGGTCGTGATCATAAATAAAAATAAAAAAATCCACAGTAAAGGGGTACCAAATAAATAAGGAAATCACTCAGGTCCGACTGTGAATCGCAATTAAAGAAAAAAAAAACAAAATGAACTGAATGCAGTCGAACTTGAATGTTTCAGCACAAGCAATTAACTATAAAAGTCACTAACTCCTATCATAAAAAAACTGTCATAAAAAAACTGATAAAAAACAAAGTCTTCACCAAAAGTTGGGCGCCAGCATGCTTCCAAGTAGCATGCAACTTCTACCAAAATGGAAAACACCAGAACCAGCCTCCACGTCAAAAATCCAAAGGTCTCGCTGAACTTCCCCAAAAGAGCTGGTTTTGAATTGCTCCTCGGATCTCGGATCAATTCCACGTGGTCATAACGGCCATCATGGATTCGTCTATCTGGTTCTTGGGTCTCAAAACTTCAAATCGCCGACTCTTGCAAACCTCTTGCAATAAACCTCTTCTTCCGTGAACACGGTCGCTCCTACGGATTAACTCAAGGTCGGTTCGTGCTCCTATGGAAATTGCACTCCAGATCATACAGGAACCACCTCCATAAGCACTCCGCTCTTCAAAGCAGCAATCTACAAATCGCTCTCTTGAGTACACTTTCCTTCTTCGGTCGCTACCATGGAGGCATATTCTGGTCTCATCTGAGAACAGAACGATCCCCATTGTTCCAACGTCCAATTCATATGATCCCGTGCAAAACGCAGGCGTGCTTCCGATGAGCTGGAGTAAGTTTTGGACCAACCGCAGGTGTTTTAGGGTTCAGGTTATTTTCCTGCAGACTTCGTCTTAGTGTCCACTGACTAATAGCCACTCCTCGCACCTCACGGAGCTGTCGTTGCACTTGAACGGCATTAAGGTAATGATTTCTTAATGTTGTTGACACAATAAAGCGGTCATCACGAGCGGTTGTAAATCGCCTTTTGCCTTTTCCAGGTCGCCTATGAAAGGATCCAGTCTCCTCATAACGTTTGTACACTCTTCGAACCGCTGCGCGTGTCATATCCAATTGTCTAGCAACAGTTCGCTGACTAAGTCCATTTTCGATTAAACCAATACCTTGGCCGGCTTTTTGTGGTGTAGTATGCATTAAACTAACACACTTAAACACCATTGAGATTATGAAAAACGAATTAATATACAAATTTCAGTTGCAAACGCAATAATTTTAATATTTGACATTTTTTTATTTTCGTTACAATCACCACATAAACACGTTTCATTGGTTTACCAGTTGCAAGCATATAAACGACAGGCCTTCTTGATAAATTTATACTCACATTAAAGTATATTAAATTGCCTTTCAAACAGCATATTTATTTTCTTGATCTGATGAATAGTTTAAAAAAAATTAGTTAAAGTGAAAAGTTTACGGTGGGCCGATTTCTATGCACGCAAGTTTATATGATTCAATTCGATGGGCTTATTCGCCAAAACACATTACCTTTGCCATTTTCCAAAGTTTTATATGGTGATATTAGGCCAAGCAATAGAGATGAAAGTAATATGTTTTTTGACATAAATCCTATTAGAAAACCACCTACGCCATCACGTGCCGGGCAGTCCGTACTTTATTCCCAGTATGTTTTGGACAACGAAATGACATTTGTTAATTTTTTATGAACAATTTTCAAAAGAAATCGCATTTTTTTACTTTCTCGCTTGTAAAATCGAAACGATTGAAGCAATCAATGGCATAAATGGCTGAATTGTAGCACATTGAATTACGAAGAGAATGAGAGGTCGATCAACCCGACCGAATAATTAAAACCGGAGAAACCTCGAAAAAACCGGAAAACTGTACGTTTTCATAAAAATTCACAACTTGGTCATATTAAGATAACATATATAATATTCAGAGCTAAATTTGCACAAAGGTAGCTATTTGTATATACTTTATGTGTGCAAAAGCTGTACTCCGTCGGATTAATACTTGTCGCACAATTCCCATGTCAATTTTTTAAACGATTTTTTCAGCAAGGGCTGCTTGCTCCTGAGATTGTCCGATCGGAATTTAAAATATGGATCTGAAAACTAGACATGAGTAACAACAAAACGTATATTCCAGTTTTTCTATAAACTGCGCTTAAGTGGGTGAAACAGAGTCTTGAATATGAGTGGAAACGGCCGAGCGTACAAAAGCGGTCGAATGGTGGTTGACGCTTCTGGCTGAGGGGAAAGGTATACGCGCTCGATGAGCGCAATTTATAATTCTTTGTATTAACTTATTTCAGCCTCTACAACAGCTATTTCACTGATTTTTTTTTTGATTCTGGGGATATGAACATGAAGAAATCGATTTTTGACTCAGATTTCACAAATGATGGAAAATACGTATGAATTGTATGTTTTTGCTAAGGGTCGTTATATTTGAACGATGTATTATTTCGGAGCAGGTAAACGGTGCTCCTAAGCGTTCCCTCTGTGTACCTGGTAGGTATATTTATTTGGTATATTTAACGATTATGTAGCAAAAACGGTACATTACCTGCTTATTCTACCATCATTTTTGAAATCTGAGTAAAAAATCGATTTCCTCATGTTCATATGCCCCAGAATCAAAAAAAAAATAAATCGGTGAATTAGCTGCAGTAGATGCTGAAATAAATTAGTGCAAAGAATTATAAATTGGGCGCAGCGCGCGCATATTCTTTTCCCTCAACCAGCAGCGTCCCCCACCACTCGACCGCTTTGGTGCGCTCGAAAAAATCGCTAAAAAATTGAAATGTATGAATGAATGAATGAATGAATATACAGTGTGTCCAGCATAAAATGATGTACATGGGGATATTGGAAACCGTTAGAGTTACAGGGGGACCAAATGGGGAAAAAGTTGCGCAATCAAGTGCCTATAAATAATCTGTCATCTACTTCTTTGAACTCAGAATAGCAACGGATATACAGGGAAAAAAAGAAAAAAGTGCGTTTTATAAAATTCTTTTTATCGTGATTATTATAAAAGATACAATAACGAAATTTTCAGGGTGGGGGTAAGAAATTAGCGTGAATTTGAAAATAAAGTAAAAAATAATCTAGGCCCACTATGTTCAATGAGGCCGAAGTCAACTTTTGTTTTTCTTATGGGCGCCATACTGAATTTCTTCATTTTTAAATTCCCCTTTAAATATGCTCTTCAACCATTACATGTTTATGTTCGGTCAAGATAAATAATTAAAATTAACAAAATTAAGATTTTATGGTAGTAGTCAGGTCTGCTAATTAGATTCTGCAAAAGAATCATATCCAGAGCGAGAAACAGTCCCACCTTGTTGATGAGGCTGATAACGGGAGACCTTGCGACATATGAGAAATTGATGAGCGACCGCACATTGCACTTCCTTGGACGCGTGTTTAGGATTGTGGAGAGTAAACCTCCAGCACCGATTCCTGCTCCATGCACCAAATGCAACTCCTTTGAACACCGGACCGAAACCTGCAAAACACCAGCTAAATGCAACAAATGCCTTGGCCCTCACTCAACATTCAGTTGCAGTTTTCCGCATCCGGTCAAGTGCGCTGCCTGCAACTCGGACGAGCATACGGCATGGAGCGTAAAGTGCCCGAAGAGACCAGCAGCACCGATCAGTGGTATCACCAATGTTAAAATTATTAAGTGACTGAAGAAGAGAACGTCCGAGGTGTCGGATGCGATAACTAAGGATAACAGAATACACTCACCAGTAACAACTCACGATCTCATATTAAACAAATACAAACATCAAATTAACAAGCCTACCAACACTAACAGAGAAGATTTGTTAAAAAAATGCGAAAACAAGTTATTGAAGATTTTGACATCGACACCTCGGTCGTCTTTTGTGGTAACCATATGTATGTGTTGATGTTCGACATGCTCCTACCTAACAAAAACTCCCTGACAGAACCCCATGAACAATTAAAACAAACAATCACTAGGACGGACCCTTCAACATGAGACTACTTTACGCCAACATCAACGGACTTAACAGTAAAAAACCACTTATTTACAATTACATAGAACAAAACGACACAGACTGCTGCATATTTGTAGAGACTAAAACCAAACTAGGACAGACACCAACGTACAGAAATTGGCTGTATATCTATAGGCATGGAAATACCATTAATCATGCCAGGGGCGGGGTCGCAGCTCTCCTAAAACCAAAATTTAAACTTGGAAGAGCAAATCCTCCTTCCCTCAACCACCCTCTAAACCACTGCATACATTTTACGATACCCTACCTAAATGACCTAATACAAATATTTCTGACATTCATACCCACAGTCCAACCTAGAACAAAACATATCGACCAAGTCAAGCATCTATAAAGATGCAATAACTATAGGCGACTTTAATTTGAACAGAAACAAAACGAAACAGCTTAAAAGATTTTTACAAAATACCGACTTTATAAATCAGCACACCCCACCAACTTTTCTGATGCCCGCAAACCCAGATTCAACACCAGACGTTCTACTGCACACAAGAAACTTAACAAACACCATCAACAACATAAACTTAACCAACGAACTTGGATCCAACCACCTGGCTATTACGTTTATTAGCTATAAAGCCTGGCTATAAAGTTATGCGTTACATACGCAACCTACCTACAGTACACCTCCTACAGAGAAAAAGTTAAACCTAACAAAGACTGACATAGACAAAGTGAAACAACATATACATGACTACATTCAATCGCAAGCACATCCCATTTCAATAGAAACCATACAACAACAACTTTCACTAGCCATAGGAAAATTTAGCCCGGAAATAAAAAATGCTTTCTACCGACATACACTGCCCAAATTCATACTGAGACTCATAAAACAAAAGAGAAAACTGTACAGACTGTATACAAACACTCAAAATACCGACCTAAAAAAGACACTGAACCAACTCAACAGAAACATTAAAACCTTGATTGGACAATACCGACAAGACAAATGACTGGAAACATGTAAAGAAATACAAAAAGACAAAGGCAAACCATACTGGCGAAAAATTAAGAAACTAGCGCAATACAAAAAAACTAGCACTACTGACACAATTGACGAAATCGGAATAGAACGGTACACAGACAAAGAGAAAGCGGACGCGTTCGCCAGACACTATCAAAGGGCCTTCAGCATATCGACAAACCCTAACTTCGACAATGCCAACTGGAACTTGATCAACGACTGGTACTTGAACTATTTTAACAGCTCACCAAACTATACCTACAAACTGATCACAGACACAGAGTACGATGAAGCCCTAGCGCATATCAAAAACACCACACCGGGAAAAGATAAAATTAAGGCAAAACTCTTGAGAAGCCTAATTCAAGAAACACACAAACTGATTCTAACTGAATTGAACAACTGCATCACAAATAACAAAATCCCAAAAACATGGAAAAACGGCTTAATAATCCCTATACCCAAAATTGGACTGGACAATACACAACCGAGCAACTACAGACCAATTACACTATTTCCAGTACTAAGCAAAGTTTTTGAATACATAATAAAGCAGCGGCTTGGAAAAGTGATTGGAAAATATATACTTACATACCAATTTGGTTTCAAACAACATCACTCGACTATTCATCCTCTCTTTATCTTGGCCAACAATATACAAACGACTCACCTAACTGACAGAAAGTTGGCGTGTCTATTCATGGACATTAACAAGGCCTTTGACAGTGTCTGGCATATGGGCTTACTCTACAAACTTCATAAACTCCACACACCAACATATCTACTTCACATCATAAAAAACTTACTTGAAAACAGACTACTACAAGTACGAATTGACAACACATTATCTTTTTCTTTTTCCCCTGAACAAGGACTCCCGCAAGGATCCCCGCTCTCACCATTCCTATATAATATATACTGCCATGATCTATATATAATATCTATAATTACCACTTACCAGACAAAAACCAAATAGACAAATCAGCGTACATATTACTATGCGCCGACGATACTGCACTAATAGTACACGACAAAACCACTGAAAAAGCGACTGAAAGACTCCAAACACTAACGAACAATACAATGTCATGGTTCTATAAATGGAGACTAACACCAAACGCGTCGAAAAATCAACTTCTACTCACAAACCACCGACTGAACGCTGACTCCCTTACAATAATTGCAGACGGCCAAACGACAGAACCAAAGAATGACATAAAATACCTAGGAAGCACGATTGAGCACAAACTTAAATTCACTAAACACATACGAAACATGAAGACAGAAATAATAAAGAGAACAAAACACTTCCGATCACTAACCTACAAAGACAGAGGAATTAGCACAAACACCGCCACCAAAATATATAAAGCTATTTGTAGACCCTTGCTAGACTATGGACATATACTCATGACCAACGGAACAGAAAGGACAAAACGTTATATACAAACAACAGAACAAATTGCACTAAGACTAATAACACGAATAAGACACCCCCAAAACCCACTACACAACCCTCCACCCAACTACTATACGAACGCACAAACATGACAAAAATTTTGGAATGACTCATACATCTACAGACAAAATGGACAAACAACCCCTACAACTGGACCATACTGAATCCCCTTTGTCTTACAAGACCAACCAGACAATCCCGCTTCCGTTTCCTTACATCAACGCTATTCGAACACTTACAAACGCAACTGACTACTGGACAATAAAATAATTTTTTCTTGTCATTAGAATTGGAAAGTTTATTTAATAAGATTATTAACCTAGAATAAGACAATTTTCATCTTTGTTTTTTATTTAGATTAAGACTACATGTATTAAACAAGGGCAGAAAGACCGATAGGTCGATAGCCTTTTTTAGAAATAAAGATGTTTACTACTACTCCATCAAGAAACCAATGTTCGTTGTGTAATATTTTGTGATTATTATATTGATTTTTTTGTACACCCGACATCGCAGAACAATGAAATCGGTGGAACTGGATTTTTTAAGCGAGAATAGTACTTTTTCAAGTTGGACATAACAATTTACGAAGTAAGAGCAATGACTACGAGAATATTGGAAGCATTCACTAGTCGAATGTGAATATCCAACTAATAAAAACAAATCATTGAAATCAATTAGGAATTAATTATTTTACAAAGGTGACAAGTTCTTAACCCAGACACACTGTGTAATATATATAATAAGGATCAGAAACTTATTGAGTAGCATTTTTCTAAACAATTCTGATACATTTTCGTTTAAATTGCAGCATAGCAGAGCCCAATAAATCATTGAAATTTAAAAACTGCATTTAATGGGAATTTTTGGTTTAGCTGCTTATAAATTTTCATCTTTTTATCGCTGAATTATCGCCAACGTTATATGAATAAGACGCGGATTGAAATAAATCCCAAGCGTGTGCTGCCAATGGCAAACACTCCCCGGTCTTTTTATGCATAGACTCAATTTTCAAAGATAAATGAGCCAAATCTAAGTACAAGGGATGAATAGAGAACGCCTGACAGATGAAATTTAAATTGTGGAGAGCAGTGAGCGTCTGAAAGAGCTTTGCTGTCAACCGCAAGTGGATTTAGTCGAGAACACCAGAGTTTTTATGGCTCCTTGTCTCCTTATGATCCGGTTTTAAGTTGCAGTGAAGTTGATATGTCGAGTATTGTGTTCGAAGTTATTGTACTGAAAATTTCTAAAGTTGTCTAGAAATTACAGATAGCGGATAGAAGTTTCGAAACAAGCTTATCTAAAATTAAGGTAAAAAGTTAACAACCAAAATAAAAACAAACCACATGCAAATGTACATGTGATTTCTAAAAATTGTTTTATTGATGATTTCAAATTCATATCAGCAGATGAAATATTATAAATTCTAGCAAGCACTGATTTTTTCGCTCACTGCATTATCTATATTAAAACGAGAAGCTCCATTACAGAAAATGATATGAATTTTATGCAGGACATTTGAATAACCCTGTATGTTTTTTTTGTGAGTACCAGGTGTGTATTTATTGCAAAATAACATGATAAAGAAATATGCCGATATTAATTTTAAAAAACCGGATTTCGGGGCCATTCTGTATTGATCATAAGTACAGTGAAACTTTTCAGGCAAACCACCTCTAAAAATGTAAGACACTTGTGCTTGCAAAACGTCGGGCAAAAATTATAATCTACGACGGCGTAGAAACTCGAAAAACTGACGAGTTTCATAGCGACCCTCGTTATGTATATGTAAATTACTTTCGAGCTTTACAATTCAACTATTTTTTCTGTAGATACTAACCATTTAAAATCGCTTTTTGAGGCTTGGCTTCGTTGTAAGGTTTAAAGTAAAGTTACCACTTTTTAATTGATAATAATTCCACGCAATTTTAATTTTAGTGTTTACTATTCTGGAAATCTAATTTTGCAAGCCAAGAACTATTGAAATTAATACATATGTAAAATATTACACAAACAAAGAAACTAAAACATCTTGAAACCTACCTTAGATTCATTAAGCAGAGGACGTAATCCCTGGGTGCAAAGCGTCTCACCTGAAAAAAAATGGTAATCAAAAATGTATTCAATCAACAAGTTTTTGATGATTCAGTTAAAATAGAAAATTATTCTTATTCACGAGTGAAAGAGCATAATGTTGATATAAAAATCAAGTGCCCAATTTTCCAGTATGCTTTAGAACTTCCACGGAGATGTTCACATGAAAATTTAAACGAGCCGCAGGCGAATAGATCAAACAAAGGGATAAAAACGCCATTGTCTTGGCCGTGCCCAAAGAGTAAACATTTCGTTCTGATATTTGTCTTTATCACTGACTCGGAAAAACTCGCTGAGTCAAATATAATTCCAGGCACAATAAAAAATTTAACAATTTTCTTTGACCTGTCTACTTTTCGTCCAACTTCTTTCATCGTGTTGCTGTAGGAATGGCAACGGTAATTTAAGCATTTGTTGAGCGAGAAAAACAAGTCACCAACAATCTTCTATTTTGTGTTAGAAAAATAGGAAAGGGAACTCATTCACTGGCACTAAAAGTTGAGCCTATTGGCCAGAAAAGAAGTGATATCCGTGTAATAAGTTGGTAATATAACATTTCATTTTTCTCGTTGCAGTTTCAAAATAAATTGAGTCTTGTCTGCGTTTTGTGTAGTGTTTGTGATGTGAAGTGAAGAACTAGTTTTCTGCACAAACCTTTTCGAAGAACAATGGTTCTTTTTGTTTCAACCTCCCTTAGGTCTTTGGCCACATGTCACAAAACCCCCACTTTTATCGGTTTTATAAACACACCACTTTTAAATGACGCTTTAGTTGACCCAGCAATATACATTTTAATAAATGACAATGTACCGTTCGTTACTACAATATGAACCGATAAAGAGGCCGCGAGCGGCTTTTTAAGTTCGACTTAAATTTGCCAAGTTCTAACTGGCAATTCTGTCACCATTTTTTACGTGCTCACCTTTTAATTGTTGTAACTGGCTCGGTCGCTTCATAAATGATTTTTGCGAAAGGGTCACAAATTGGCAAAGCTACATGCGATGAACATAATCAGACTACATGCAGGTATGATAATTGTGAATTGGAAAAATTCCTATAGGAGGACGATAGAAATTAATCATTAAATTAACATTAATTTGATAATAGTATCTATGTATCACACAAATAAAGCCTTCTGGTAATAAAAAACGATTCTTTTCATTCTACTATCTAAACTTATGGAAAGATAATACGAAGATCTGTATTTCTTTGCAAATACTCATTGAATGAGAGTTTCCACGTTTTTCATCACTTCTAGTCAAACAGTGGTAACTTGTGGAGTAATTTTCGAATCCAATATGTGAGCATCTATTAAGCACATGATTATTTTCAATAGCGGAGATATTTTTTGTCTTTGGGAGTACTGTGGAATCCAATAGCTGCCATCTATGTTCGTTATTGAGTATTTGTCTCTCTCGATTGACTTAAACTTTCAAGTTAATGAGACCCATTTAAAATGTTAATTACTGGATATGTGGATTCATTCGATAGATGCACTTTAAAGCAATTCTTCTAAGCATGTTCGAAATATTTTTTCTTAATTTAGTTAATGCTTTTTTGTGTTTTAAGATGGTCATTCGCTTTTTGTCAGCCCTTCAGTACCAATTTGCGCAACTGAGCGCTTTATTGATTTAATCAGGTAAATAATGCTGACCATGTAGAGGGTTTTCCAATAAGGAAATAACAATTTTGTTTTATAATACGGAACATGCCCTTCAAACTTTTTCAATGTCTGTTTCATCGCAAAATGTCTACTTTTTATCATGATGATATTCACGAACAGCGACGTTTGGACTTCGTTTTAACTTGCTTCTAAAATTCTCAGTCTGTTGCCGCATCTTTACGACTTTTGGTCTTAATAATCGTCCCACCAGACCAGTTGTGCCTGCAATCGTAAATCAATTTGAATCAACATATTTACTTTTGAAATAAATTACCGAATTTCATCTAAAAGTTTATTTTTGGCTGAATGACATTCAATAAGCAGAATATGCGTTTTTGGATATCAACAAGCTAACATGTGCTTTATGAGAGTCCACTACATTCAGAAAAAGCGTCCGTGTAGTATTGAATGAAAATAATCGTCATGTTACGATAAATGAGTTTTGCTATTGTGCCATTGTGGCAGATAATTTTTGGCCATAATTAGATGAACTTGCCATCAACAATATGTGGTCGAAATAAGATGGTGCCACAAGCCAATTAAATAATCTTATTTTTTTTTATTAATTAAAGTTCAAACAATAATTTTTTTGGAAAAAAGGTAAACGATAGTCTGTAAAACTGATTCAGTCGAATGGCCACCTCGCTCATGCGAGTTAGCTCCGTTTCATTTTTTCTTATAGGGTTAATATAAGTGGAATATTTATGCCAATAATCCAACAGCGATAGAGCAACTCAGCAATAATATTGAATGAAAAGTTGACATCATTCAGGCTGATATGTGTGATAGTGATTGAATACAAAGAATCGTTCGCTGCGGTCGCTCGGTGGTCGTATTCCATACATAATAGTAAAAAGTGTACTACGCCTGGAAATTTCAGGTCTATATCTCAATTATTCTGTTTTATGTAAATACAGAATTGTCTTGTAATTACTGAAAAAACATCATTTCATCTAAAATTAATTTGGTGGTTTATAGCCAATTACTGAAAAATAACCAAAAACACGAAATTTTAAAAGTTTCATCAATTTTATAAACATGAAGTACTACAAAAAGTTTGTTGAATTTTCTTCACTTCTTCAAAAACTTCTTATAGCGAAAAGAAAAACTTTGATATTGGCAATATATTTAAGAAGTTCAGTGCTAATTTGACAGACTAGCAGTACATTTCAAGTTTACACATAAAACAGTAAAACTTCTTTCAACGTACCCAAATTTTCTATTTGGAATAGCTACGTTCCTGTAATTTCCTTATGAAAACCCATTACTTCAACATTACATTTGTGATCAGTTTCTGAAGTGCGCGCTTCAAAACTTAAAATCTAGAACACCGACGAAAATGCATCAAATTTACCTTCCTTGGAGATACTCAAAATTGGTCCACATAAAATGGGAACGAATCAATATTTAATTAACTCCAAGAAATTTTATTTTTATGAGAAATTGACAATGATAAAAGAAAGTGAAAGATTTTACAACTAAATATTAGTAATAATTTTAATAAATACATCATTGCCGCATTGAAGTTTAATCAAAAAGTTGTAGAACAGTACTTTTTAATATCAAAAATGTTCATAATTTGAAGCAAAGATCATAATTTTTCTTTCCGAATGCTTAAGTGTTCCAATAGACTACCAGTCAAACTGTGAAAACTTTTTGATGACGTTAGCTAATGTTTCTACACCCAAGTCTTTATGTAGACTTTCATTTCTTATATACCATGGTGCATTAACTAGGAAGTACTTTATTTGTAAGCGTTTCCACCTGAATTTTGTATCAGGGGTTATGCCTACATATTTAGCTGTATTCCGATATTGTACAATCTTGTCATTAATGTATACTGGTTTATAGACCAATTTCTTTTCATTTAATTTGATGCGCCATTTCAGTGTCCAACCTTGAACCTCATCTATAGCTCCTTGTAGTTTTTCAGTAGATTACATATTGCTGTCGCCTATCGCTAGGATTGCAGTGTCATCAGCGAATGTAGCGACAACATTTTCCCCAACTTTAACCCCACTCACACTGACATTCACTAAAGTGGGCCGCTAATATTATTTTTTTTTTATTTAGTAACTTCACTAACTAACATTTACCTAACTTGGCTTTTTGCTCATTTTATTTATCCCAGCTCCCGTCTGCATTTCTGATTGGGGGTGCATGTATGATTGGTCTTTTGAGGTTTTTGGTAGTTCTCCAGAGAAAACATCCTGTCCTAGAATCATTAGGAAGTTTCCGTAGGAACTCGCCGATGGTTATCAATCAAACATGGGGCTAATAATAAATAATACTCATTAACAAAGTTGGAATTCGATTTTCAACTGATAATATCTTCGAGACATTTTCAACAAGTTGTTCTCAATATTTTTCTCGTACTTTCCAAGTGAGCCCCTATAACCACTTAAAAGGAATTGAAGGTCTACTTATAAATAACAAACAGTGAAGCAAACATAAAGAGGCATGCGAATTTTTCTCCTGAAACAGTAAATTATTGTATTACATCCTCACTATGCAGAAAAAATACCAAAGCAAGGGCTCTAAGCGAAAATTGGACGGGTAACGATATAAAGAAATAAATTAAAAACGTAATTCGAGCAGTTAATTGAAAAATCTGAATTTATCAACGGTTTCCATCACAATGCTTTTATTTAATTCTAGAAGAAAGAATGCCATATTTCAGATGTAAATTGGATTTTATAAATTCAAGCTCATCGAAAATTTGAATACATTACCTGCTTGCTATACAGCTTGCAAATTTTTTCGTTATTGAATTTTAATAAAACAGTCTTATAAATAATTACGTATTACAAAATAGTTTAATTTGAGTTTAATGAAAAATTAATGATATAGATATTATAGCAGCTGCTAAAGTGATTTCTATAGTTTCTTGCTATAAATTTATACCGGGTGTAACATTTAACTTGAGAGATCGCAATATCTTGAATAATAAGCACATCACAAAAAAATGTTTAGTATCAACGTTGTATTATTCCGCGAGGGAAATACATTGATGGCCAAATTATTGTTCCTCTGCCCCTCCCTGTGGGGGAAAGGGGGAACTTTGTTTTTTTAAATGGCACCCCCTTCTCTTTATTGCAGATTCAGATTCTGCGGATAAAAACAGGTAAAATTTTTTTTAAACATTTTTTTTATTCACGACAAATGGCGCTATAAACGACAAAATTTAATTTTCCTTTCGCTCATGACTTACCGGAATGTTTGGTAAAATCTGCTTTAAAAAATGTAAAAAAACCTTTTTACAGTTAGTTTTTAACTAAGTAAGTGCTCAAAATGATGGCCTTCAATCTGAAAACACTTATCAATTCGTATTTCGAACGACCGAACACAACGGAGAAGGACGAAGAATTAAATGATTTAAGTACCCAATGGTGTAAAAACATATAACCCGTTTAAAATAAGCGAGAGATTGAAGTCAAAAGTTATTTAATTTTGAAACGTAAGTTTTCTGACATCCTGTATCCATTTCTACATTACCTAAATTTAGATTAAGTTATGAAGAGGTTCTTTAAGTACCGTCATAAATTATTCAGGGTCAAACATTTCCGGAGTCATTCGGAAATGTTTTACGTTTCTCCACATTATATCAAAATCGTTCACATTTTTTATAATATGTCTTGAGAAACTTACCTTTATTTTGCTACAGAATTTAATACAACGATCAAATAGAGAATTTTCCATTTAAAAAAGTAAGTTTGATATATGTATATTTTTAAGACACTCTGTATAACTTGAAACTAATTTTAGAATGTGGCCCGCTCAGAACTCCATATTTCACCAAAAATTGGATTCGAAACACGCATTAGTTTTCTCGGGAGATAAGAGTGTCGCATGAGGCGGGCCACACGAAAGATTTAATTATGGAATTTTCATAATTTAAAATAATTTGTCTGCAACTGATCTACCCATATAAGTTAATATTATAAAAGGAACATTTCACATTCGTGAATGCAAAACTCCTCAAAATATTTAACATAAATAAAATAGTACCTAATTTACAGGTGTACGTTAGCTCCAGTTAAATTTGTTATTTTGCTCAATTTGTTGAAATATCTCACAGTGAGCTGTGCCGCAATTATAAATAAATCATGAAAATTTGCATATAAACGTTGCAATTTCCCGTTTTAATCTCGCAACATATTACTTCACGGTTTAAACGAGCCAACAAATTGTTCTGATGTTTAAACAAAATAATTATTACTAGAAAATTTCCGTGCATTCGGCAAATAGAGGTGTTTTACCTACATAAAAGGAATGTTGTGTCCGTTTCAGTATTTAATTAGTCGGTTATTAAATACAATATATTTTAATAAATGATTTTTATAGAGCTATTTAAAACCATATAAATGGAATAAAATGTTATCAAATAGGATAATGTGGCTTCTTCTTCAGAGTGGTTGTTCATTCACTCAAAAACATAGTTTGATTTAGCTAAAATAGAATTAACAAGAAATTATATCGAACTAACCCAAGCTTTTCCCAATTCATTTCCTTCGTCCTTTGTCGAGTGATAAAAGGCGAATCTAAATAACAGAATAGGGGACAATTATTGGGCTGAATAGAGGGATAGCTTTTATGGCACTCTTTGGAGGACAAGTTGCATTTTAAATATTTCTTCCCGTTCGCAAATTACTTGTTGCATTTAAACTAAAACATTCATACAAAGTTATAAGTTAGTTATGCATCTTAACAAATTCCTAGGCGATATTCCCTGGTCAGTTTGAAGGCAAAACGTTTAGTCAAAGAGATTTAAAATTGGGGTGATCCCACTTAATGGGCAAAACATTAAAATATTTTCAGATCAATTTATTTCTAGAACTTTCAACAACAATTTCATTTTAAAAAATGTTATGCTTGATTTACAGGTAAACAAGACAGTTAAATATTTTAAAAAAATGTCCGGTATTTTAAGTTTTAAAAATATTATTAACTATTAGCATTTCGTTCAGTTACAGGTAAGGTAACATAAATTCAATATCCAACCAAATGTAAAGAAAGAAACATCTAAACATACAAACTGATGATGGTGGATAAAGACACCGAAACGTATTTGTAACATTTTAAATAATAAACAATAAAATTGACTGAAACCCAGGAATACATTGGAATGAGTTACAGGTAAGCTCATATTTGGTTTTATGTTCATAATAATTATGCATAACATTTTTTAAGTGATCATTTAAGTTATAAGTTTTGCGGAAGACTTATACTTATCGACTGAGATTTCGCTAGGTTACTAGATGTGACCACCTGTGGCAATTTGTGAAAGCTTCAAATATAATTACCTTCCGAAGTCAAGCCGCACTTAAGTTGGACATGTCCACATACTTAATTTGACCGAATAACAATGCCATTTTTCTTCACCCACTGAAAGCCGTACGTTTTTTAATTATTTTCAATAAGAAAATACCACTGCGCTGAACGTGATAGACTGGACTGAATCCCGATTGCGAATATTTAATTTACATTGCTGCCCTTTTCGAAGGAATGCGTAAACACAAACGCATGTTTCGATGTTTGTTTATCAGAGTGTTTATGTATAACATAGCAATACTTAGTAATTAAGTGCTTGGATAGTTTCGTCTACAATGCTATATTTTATAGTAGTAGTAGTAAACATCTTTATTTCTAAAAAAGGCTATCGACCTATCGGTCTTTCTGCCCTTGTTTAATACATGCAGTCTTAATCTAGATAGAAAACCAATATGAAAATTCTCCTATTCTAGGTTAACAATAGTAGTAGTAAACATCTTTATTTCTAAAAAAGGCTATCGACCTATCGGTATTTCTGCCCTTGTTTAATACATGCAGTCCCAATCTAAATAAAAAACAAATATGAAAATTCTCCCATTCTAGGTTAACAATGTTATTAAATAAATAAGATTTCAGTGGCAAGAAGAAATTATTTTATTGTCCACTAGTCCGTTGCGTTTGTAAGTGTTCGAGTAGCGTTAATGTAAGGAAACGGAAGCGGGATTGTCTGGTTGGTCTTGTAAGACAAAGGGGATTCAGTATGGTCCAGTTGTAGGGGTTGTTTGTCCATTTTGTCTGTAGATGTATGAGCCTTTCCGAGATCTTTGTCATGTTTGTTGTCATGTTGTGTCATGTATAGTAGTTGGGTGGGGGGGTTGTGCAGTGGGTTTTGGGGGTGTCTTATTCGTGTTATTAGTCTTAGTGCAATTTGCTCTGTTGTTTGTGTATAACGTTTTGTCCTTTCTGTTCCGTTGGTCATGAGTACATGTCCAAAGTCTAGCAAGGGTCTACAAATAGCTTTATATATTTTGGTGGCGGTGTTTGTGCTAATTCCTCTGTCTTTGTAGGTTAGTGATCGGAAGTGTTTTGTTCTCTTTATTGTTTCTGCCCTGATGTTTCGTATGTGTTTAGTGAATTTAAGTTTGTGGTCGATTGTGATTCCAAGGTATTTTACGTCGTTTTTTGGTTGTGTCGTTTGGCCGTCTGCTGTTATTGTAGGGGAATCAGCGTTGAGTCTGTGGTTTGTGAGCAGAAGTTGGTTTTTTGACGCGTTTGGTGTTAGTCTCCATTTATAAAACCATGTCATTGTGTTGTTTGTTAGTGTTTGGAGTCTTTGCGCTGCTCTCTCAGTAGTTTTGTCATGTACAATAAGTGCCGTGTCGTCTGCGTATTGTAATATGTATGCCGATCTGTCGATTTGATTTTTGTCTGGTAAGTTGTAATTGTATATGTCATGGCAGTATATATTGTAGAGAAACGGTGAGAGCGGGGATCCTTGAGGGAGCCCTTGTTCAGGGGAAAAAGAAAATGACAGTGTTTTGTCAATTCGTACTTGTAGTTGTCTGTTTTCTAGTAAGTTCTTTATGGTGTGTAGTAGATATGTTGGTGTGTGTAGTTTGTATAGTTTGTATAGTAAGCCTCTATGCCAGACACTGTCAAAAGCCTTGTTAATGTCCATAAACAGGCAAGCTGTCTTTCTGTCAGTTAGGTGGGTAGTTCGTATATTGTTGGCCAAAATAAAGAGCGGATGAACAGTCGAGTGATGCTGTTTGAAACCAAATTGGTAGGTAGGTATATATTTTCCAATCACTTTGTCAAGCCGCTGCTTCATTATGTATTCAAAAATCTTGCCTAGTACTGGAAGCAGTGTAATTGGTCTGTAGTTGCTCGGTTGTGTATTGTCCAGTCCATTTTTGGGTATAGGGATTATTAAGCCGTTTTTCCATGTTTCTGGGATTCTGCCATTTGTGATGCAGTTGTTCAATTCAGTTAGGATCAGTTTGTGTGTTTCTTGAGTTAGGCTTTTCAAGACTTTTGCCTTAATTTTATCTTTCCCCGGTGCAGTGTTCTTGATGTGCGCTAGGGCTTCATCGTACTCTGTGTCTGTGATCAGTGTGCAGGCATAGTTTGGTGAGTTGTTAAAATAGTTCAAGTACCAGTCGTTGATCAAGTTCCAGTTGTCATTGTCGAAGTTAGGGTTTGTCGATGTGCTGAAGGCCCTTTGATAGTGTCTGGCGAATGCGTCCGCTTTCTCTTTGTCTGTGTAGCGTTCTATTCCGTTTTCGTCAATTGTGTCAGTAGTGCCAGTCTTCCTGTATTGCGCCAGTTTCTTAATTTTTCGCCAGTATGTTTTGGCCTTTGTCCTTCTGTATTTCTTTACATGTTTCTAGCCATTTGTCTTGTCGGTATTGTCCAATCATAGTTTTAATGTTTCTGTTAAGTTGGTTCATTGTCTTTTTTAGGTCGTTATTTTGAGTGTTTGTATATAGTCTATACAGTTCTCTCTTATGTTTTATTAGTCTCAGTATGTATTTGGGTAGTGTATGTCGGTAGAAAGCATTTTTTATTTCCGGGCTAAATTTTCCTATGGCTAGTGAAAGTTGTTGTTGTATGGTTTCTATTGAAATGTGCTGTGCTTGTGATTGAATGTAGTCATGTATATGTTGTTTCACTTTGTCTATGTCAGTCTTTGTTAGGTTTAAGTTTTTCTCTATAGGAGGTGTATTGGAGGTAGGTTGCGTATGTTGTAAGTCTATGTTAAACGTAATAACCAGGTGGTCGGATCCCAGCTCGTTGGTTAAGTTTATGTTGTTGATGGTGTTTGTCAAGTTTTTGTGTCCAGTAGAACGTCTGGTGTTGAGTCTGGGTTTGCGGGCATCAGAAAAGTTGGTGGGGTGTGCTGTTTTATAAAGTCGGAGTTTTGCAAAAATCTTTTAAGTTGTTTCGTTTTGTTCGTGTTCAAGTTAAAGTCGCCTATAATTATTGCATATTTATAGATGCTCGCCTTAGTCAGTATGTTTTGTTCTAGGTTGGAGTGTGGGTGTATGTATGTCAGAAATATATGTATCAGGTCGTTTAAGTATGGTATGATAAAATGTAGACAGTCGTTCAAAGGGTTGTTGAGGAAAGGAGGATTTGCTCTTCCAAGTTTAGCTGTTGGTTTTAGGACAGCTGCGACCCCGCCCCTGGCATAATTGATGGTATTTCCATGCCTATAGATATACTGCCGATTTCTGTACGTTGGTGTTTGTCCTAGTTTGGTTTTAGTCTCTACAAATATGCAGCAGTCTGTGTCGTTTTGTTCTATGTAGTTGTAAATAAGTGGTTTTTTACTGTTAAGTCCGTTGATGTTCGCGTAAAGTACTTTCATATTGAATCTTGTATTTTTGTTACTGTCTGCCTCACTTGTTCGCAGGGTTCAGTTGGAGAGCGTCCCTCGGGCAGGAGCATGTCAAACATTAGTATGTAAACATGGTTCCCGAAGAAAACCACTGAGGTGTCGATGTCGAAGTCTTCTATAAATTGTTTTCGTAGTTTTTTTAGTAGTTCGTCTCTGTTGGTATTGTTTGTCTTGTTAAGTTGATGTTTGTATTTGTTTATGATGTGGTCATGTGTTGTAATGGGTGTGTGTATTCTACTTGCCACTGTCGTTGTCTCCGCAATCCCGGACGTACGTTTGTTAACACATTTTATTTTTACGTTTGGGATTCCGACGATTGGGGCTGTCGGTCGTTTTGGGCACTTCATGCTCCATGCTGCGTGGTCCTCTGAGTTGCATGCTGCGCACTTGGTTGGCAGTGGCGACTCGCACCTGGAAGTTGGATGGGGTCCCTGGCACTTGTTGCATCTTGGCGATTGTTTGCAATCTTCAGTTTTGTGGCTGAATAGGTTGCATTTGCCACACGGCGCAGGCACGGGTGCTGGTGGTTTACTTTCGGTGATTTTGAAAATGCGGCCCAAAAAATGAAC
Source organism: Dendroctonus valens (assembly GCA_024550625.1). Classification (NCBI taxonomy): domain Eukaryota; kingdom Metazoa; phylum Arthropoda; class Insecta; order Coleoptera; family Curculionidae; genus Dendroctonus; species Dendroctonus valens. Next base: position 777,396 of record JAJTJO010000622.1, read on the forward strand.
CGCACGGTCGTTCATCAACCTTTCGTATGTGGATATATCTCCGGTTATTAACCTCATCATGAGTGTTGGTGCGTTGCGCTCTCGCGAGATAATTCTCCTGCAGAACCTTATTTTGAAGCCCTGCTGCTCCAGGCGTTCCAGAAACATGCTGTCTTCAATGTCCAGGTCGACCCCAGTGGCGACGACTGAATATGATGGTGTAATATGGTGGTGACCTGACTTTTGTTGTCGGATTAGTGGGAGGTTATCGTTTTTTTGTAATTTGTAACTTGTTACAGTGTTTTCTTGTTTTAGTTGTTGTAAAATTTTTGATGTTTTGTCCTCCTGGTTGGTTTTAATTAGGAAGTAATTATCTTGTCTGATAATCACATCCTTGTTGTTGGGGTTGAGTTCCTCCCACGTGATTGCAAGTTGGACTCTGGTGATGGTCGACAATGCGTTCGCTGTGAATGTGTGCGAATACGTGGGAAATCTTGTTGATGTTGTCTTGCTGTTTGTTGTATTGGTTGTAGACTGATAGTCCAAAGCTATTCGTTTGGCCTCAGGTGTTGGCGTTGTGGGGGTTGTGGGGGTTGGCTGGGTTGGCTGGGTTGACTGGGTTGGCTGGGTCGTCTTCGGTTTTCTGCCCCGTTTTTTCGATTGTGGCTGTTTGAACCCACCATCCTGGGAGGCATAATCCGATTCGGATTCTTGCGAACTCCCAGGGATCATCCTTTCGTTTGAATTCCACTCGTATATTCTCGTTGAACGATAAATGCGGTTGTTTATATTTGAAGAATAATTCAAATTCTTTGCGCGATGTGTAAACAACTTTGCTTTAAATATGCGAACACGTCTTATCACCACGAAGCTCGGTTTAAGACCTCCTACAATGCTATATTTTATAGTAGTAGTAGTAAACATCTTTATTTCTAAAAAGGGCTATCGACCTATCGGTCTTTCTGCCCTTGTTTAATACATGTAGTCTTAATCTAAATAAAAAACAAATATGAAAATTCTCTTATTCTAGGTTAACGATATTATTAAATAAAATTTCAGTGGCAAGAAGAAATTATTTTATTGTCTACTAGTCAGTTGCGTTTGTAAGTGTTCGAGTAGCGTTAATGTAGGGAAACGGAAGCGGTATTGTCTGGTTGGTCTTGTAAGACAAAGGGGATTCAGTATGGTCCAGTTGTAGGGGTTGTTTGTCCATTTTGTCTGTAGCTGTATGAGTCTTTCCGAGATCTTTGTCATGTTTGTGCGTTCCTATAGTAGTTGGGTGGGGGGGTTGTGTAGTGGGTTTTGGGGGTGTCTTATTCGTGTTATTAGTCTTAGTGCAATTTGTTCGGTTGTTTGTGTATAACGTTTTGTCCTTTCTGTTCCGTTGGTCATGAGTATATGTCCAAAGTCTAGCCAGGGTCTACAAATAGCTTTATATATTTTGGTGGCGGTGTTTGTGCTGATTCCTCTGTCTTTGTAGGTTAGTGATCGGAAGTGTTTTGTTCTCTTTACTGTTTCTGCCCTGATGTTTCGTATGTGTTTAGTGAATTTAATTTTATGGTCAATTGTGATTCCAAGGTATTTTACGTCGTTTTTTGGTTGTGTCGTTTGGCCGTCTGCAGTTATTGCCCCTACAGTCAGCGTTGAGTCTGTAGTTTGTGAGCAGAATTTGGTTTTTTGACGCGTTTGGTGTTAGTCTCCATTTATAAAACCATGTCATTGTGTTGTTTGTTAGTGTTTGGAGTCTTTGAGCTGCTCTCTCAGTAGTTTTGTCATGTACAATAAGTGCCGTGTCGTCGGCGTATTGTAATATGTATGCCGATCTGTCGATTTGATTTTTGTCTTGTAAGTTGTAATTGTATATGTCATGGCAGTATATATTGTAGAGAAACGGTGAGAGCGGGGATCCTTGAGGGAGCCCTTGTTCAGGGGAAAAAGAAAATGACAGTGTTTTGTCAATTCGTACTTGTAGTTGTATGTTTTCAAGTAAGTTCTTTATGGTGTGTAGTAGATATGTTGGTGTGTGTAGTTTGTATAGTTTGTATAGTAAGCCTCTATGCCAGACACTATCAAAAGCCTTGTTAATGTCCATAAACAGGCAAGCTGTCTTTCTGTTAGTTAGGTGGGTAGTTTGTATATTGTTGGCCAAAATAAAGAGCGGATCAACAGTCGAGTGATGCTGTTTGAACCCAAATTGGTAGGTAGGTATATATTTTCCAATCACTTTTTCAAGCCGCTGCTTTATTATGTATTCAAAAATTTTGCATAGTACTGGAAGTAGTGTAATTGGTCTGTAGTTGCTCGGTTGTGTATTGTCCAGTCCATTTTTGGGTATAGGGATTATTAAGCCGTTTTTCCATGTTTCTGGGATTCTGCCATTTGTGATGCAGTTGTTCAATTCAGTTAGGATCAGTTTGTGTGTTTCTTGAGTTAGGCTTTTCAAGAGTTTTGCCTTAATTCTATCTTTCCCCGGTGCAGTGTTTTTGATGTGCGCTAGGGCTTCGTCGTACTCTGTGTCTGTGATCAGTTTGTAGGTGTAGTTTGGTGAGCTGTTCAAATAGTTCAAGTACCAGTCGTTGATCAAGTTCCAGTTGTCATTGTCGAAGTTAAGGTTTGTCGATATGCTGAAGGCCCTTTGATAGTGTCTGGCGAATGCGTCCGCTTTCTCTTTGTCTGTGTAGCATTCTATTCCGTTTTCGTCAATTGTGTCAGTAGTGCCTGTCTTCCTGTATTGCGCCAGTTTCTTAATTTTTCGCCAGTATGTTTTGCCTTTGTCCTTCTGTATTTCTTTACATGTTTCTAGCCATTTGTCTTGTGGGTATTGTCCAATCAGAGTTTTAATGTTTCTGTTAAGTTGGTTCAGTGTCTTTTTTAGGTCGTTATTTTGAGTGTTTGTATATAGTCTGTACAGTTCTCTCTTATGTTTTATTAGTCTCAGTATGTATTTGGGTAGTATATGTCGGTAGAAAGCATTTTTTACTTCCGGGCTAAATTTTTCTATTGCTAGTGAAAGTTGTTGTTGTGTGGTTTCTATTGAAATGGGCTGTGCTTGAGATTGAATGTAGTCATGTATATGTTGTTTCACTTTGTCTATGTCAGTCTTTGTTAGGTTTAACTTTTTCTCTATAGGAGGTGAACTGGAGGTAGGTTGCGTATGTTGTAAGTTTATGTTAAACGTAATAGCCAGGTGGTCGGATCCAAGTTCGTTGGTTAAGTTTATGTTGTTGATGGTGTTTGTTAATTTTCTTGTGTGCATTATAACGTCTGGTGTTGAATCTGGGTTTGCTGGCATCAGAAAAGTTGGTGGGGTGTGCTGCTTTATAAAGTCCGAATTTTGTAAAAACCTTTTAAGCTGTTTCGTTTTGTTTTTGTTCGAATTAAACTCGCCTATAATTATTGCATATTTATAGATGCTTGCTTTGGTCAACATGTTTTGTTCTAAATTGGAGTGTGGGTGTATGTATGTCAGAAATATGTGTATCAGGTCATTTAGGTAGGGTATCGTAAAATGTATGCAGTCGTTCAGAGGGTGGTTTAGGGAAGGAGGATTTGTACTTCCATGTTTAAGTTTTGGTTTTAGGAGAGCTACGACCCCGCCCCTGGCATGATTAATGGTATTTCCATGTCTATAGATGTACTGCCAATTTCTGTACGTTGGTGTCTGTCCTAGTTTGGTTTTAGTCTCTACAAATGTGCAGCAATCTGTGTCGTTTTGTTCTATGTAATTGTAAATAAGTGGTTTTTTACTGTTAAGTCCGTTGATGTTGGCGTAAAGTAGTCTCATGTTGAAGGGTCTATGTTAGTGATTGTTTGTTTTAATTGTTCATGGGGTTCTGTCGGGGAGTTTTTGTTAGGTAGGAGCATGTCGAACATCAATACATACATATGGTTCCCAAAAAAGACGACCGAGGTGTCGATGTCAAAATCTTCAATAAATTATTTTCTCATTATTTTATCAAATCTTCTCTGTTAGTGTTGGTAGACTTGTTAATTTGATGTTTGTATTTGTTTAATATGAGATCGTGAGTTGTTACTGGTTAGTGTATTCTGTTATCCTTAGTTATCACATCCCACACCTCAGACGTTCTCTTGTTCAGACACTTAATTTTAACGTTGGGGATACCACTGATCGGTGCTGCTGGTCTCTTCGGGCACTTTACGGTCCATGCCGCATGCTCGTCCGAGTTGCAGGCAGCGCACTTGACGGGAAGCGGAGAACTGCAACCGAATGTCGAATGAGGGCCAAGGCATTTGTTGCACTTAGCTGGTGTTTTGCAGGTTTCGGTCCGGTGTTCAAACGAGTTGCATTTGGTGCAAGGAGCAGGAATCGGTGCTGGAAGTTTACTCTCCACAATCCTAAACACACGACCAAGGAAGTGCACTTTGCGGTCGCTCATCAATTTCTGGTATGTCACAAAGTTGCCCGTTATCAGCCTCATCAACAAGGTGGGACTGTTTCTCGCTCTGGATATGATTCTTTTGCAAAATTTAATTATCATACCTGATTTTTCCAGATGTTTCTGGAACATTTCGTCCGTGATTTCAAGGTCCACTCCAGTAGCAACCATTGAATATGTGGCTGTATATGGTGGTTTGATCTTTGTTGTCGGATTAGTGGGAGGTTATCGTTTTTTTGTAATTTGAATGTTGTTACCATGTTTACTTGTTTCAGTTGTTGTAAAATTTGTGTTGCTTTGTCATCATGGTTGGTTTTAATTAGAAAGTAATTATCTTGTTTGATAATCACATCCTTGTTGTTGGGGTTGAGTTCCGCCCACCTGATTGCAAGTTGGACTATGGTGATGGCATTGCGTTCGCTGTGAATATGTGCGAATACGTGGGAAATCTTGTTGATGTTGTCTTGCTGTTTGTTGTTTGGTTTTTATCGGTTGTAGCCTGATGATCCATAGCTATTCGGCCTTTGGCCTCAGATGTTGGCGTTGTGGGGGTTGGCTGGGCTGGTTGGGCTGGCTGGGTCGTCTTCGGTTTTCTACCCCGTTTTTTCGATTGCGGCTTTTTGAACCCACCATGCTGGGAGGCATAATCCGATTCGGATTCTTGCGAACTCCCAGGGTTCATCCTTTCGTTTGAATTAGACCCGTATATTCTCGCTGAACGATAAATGTGATTGGATTCTTCAAATTCTTTGCCGTAGTGTAAACGACCTTGCTTTAAATATGCTAACACTGGGCACGTCTTATCAGCACGAAGCTCGGTTAGACACATTAATTGTCCAATATCATCTAAATTGAACTACAGCAATCATAAAATGGCTAGTTTCGAACCTATAATATTTTTTTTTACTTTTCGGGATACCATTAAACCTAAACCCCGCTCAGTTGTTTATCATGTTACAGCCAACTATATCTGACTATTAATTATTTACATTCCATGTTACATTAAAAACAAATTGAGTTAAGTGCAAAATTGACAACTCGAGATTTGCATTTTGTATGGGGTAAAAATGGTGGGGTAATGTTCGAAGGGGCTATTTCTCAATGAGCGAAAAACTTTGTAGCAAAACGTTCAAAATGCCGTGGAGACAAAAGAATTCAATGCACTGGATTCCTATTGCCACTAAGTTTAATTCAAAAGAAATTCCTGTATTCCAGTCAATTTTATTGTTTATTATTTAAAATTGGTTTCGTGAGACCAGAGTGACCAGTCAAATGTGAGGTTGAAGGCAACTATATACACAAACTGATGATGGTGGATAAAGACACCGAAACGTATTTGTAACATTTTAAATAATAAACAATAAAATTGACTGAAACCCAGGAATACATTGGAATGAATTATTTAAAATGTCACAAATACGTTTCGGTGTCTTTCTCCACCATCATTTTGTCCAGTTTGCCTAAAATACACATTGACAGTCATCATTAATTTTAAAAAAAGAGCTCTATCAAAATTCACATACTAAAATAAAAATTACACACATATTAAAAAGTATATTAAAAACGATAGGTTCACAGGTGATGAGTCAGGACAATCAAACTGATGATGGTGGAGAAAGACACCGAAACGTATTTGTGACATTTTAAATAATAAACAATAAAATAGACTGGAACCCAGGAATTTCTTTTGGATTAAATTAAAGTACAGGCAGGAAAATATACACAGTAATTGCCACTAAGTGAAAGGTCTGAGGTCTTTGATGTTTTGAACATTTATAAAATAATATTTTTAGCTGGAAGTAGCTACAAACTTAACAGTACTGACAGTGAAACAGACCCTTATCACACTGATTTGTCTATAAACTATTATATAGCAATAAGTCAGCAGCGTCCAGATTAAGTTTCGAAGAGTTATCAGATGCAGATAATGAAACTAACAGAAAATAGCTAAAGCTGCAGAATAATGAAACTAGCAGAAAATAGCTGAATAGCTTTGTTATTTTTTGGTATTATACCAATGTATAATACTTCATTGCTTCTATGAATGGGTTTCCTCAGCAATGTCTATACTTAATAATTTTCCTTACAAGTGAATAATTAAAAATAAGTATATTATATAGCAAAAAGGCAAAGGAAAAAAGGCTCTTGGCTTATGCAAGTACGAAAAAAGCCGAAATATACAGTTTAGAATCTAAAACAGTCAAAAGAATATAAATATAGAACAAAAGTTCTGCCGTATGACTATCGTTACAGCTATAAATGAAGTCAAGTTTTTGAGGCGGAAATGTTTTTCAAGCAGTTAATGTGATAGCAAATGATTTTGTGAGCTTGCAATTTTTATACTCTGTCATGAAAACCCAAAAACTCTTGAAATGACATAAAGTCTCATTGTTTCCTTATGAAAGAGCTAGTTTTTCATAATTTCTATTTAAACCAACCATAAACATTATCTTCCCATTTATTCAATATGAGAAAAGTTCCATTCTTCCAAAATTTCCAAGGATAATAATGATTTCTTGGCCCAACTCTTACGTTAGACCCCACCTATCCACTATAAGTTCTATACATTTTTGAAGCATGAAACAAAAATAAAAAAAAACAATCTACAAAGATAAAGAGTTTGGTACCTTAAAGACGCAGACAGAAACGAAAAACAACAAAAATACAAATGAGATTTTGACTATTCGATTAGATGCATTTCACAAAAAAAAAATTATTTAATGCCTTTATTTCAGAAGTTAAATATTTTCTATTAAGTCGCTGAACCATACTGAATCACAAAAAGTTTACTTGCAGCATTTGCAGTTTTTTACCCATAATAAGCTTTAGATTTTAAACACAATTTTCTCTATTTTTAAATGAATCACTTGCACCTTTGGTTTCGACCTCTTCATATGCAGTACATTGGTACATTTTTGATACACGTGCAAAGCCACGTTAAAACTGATCAATTCAGCATGATTGTTCTTGCCCTGGAAAACAAAATTAATTAAATATTGACGTTTAAAATAATAGTAAAAATTTATGGTGATCTAGACCGAAAGGTACTTTAACAACTTTGATGTAAATATACTGCAAGTTAAACAAATTTGACAAAGTTAGTTTGTACTTCAATTAGTGCAGCAAACTATGCAAAAATATAAGTGGTAGGTATTTTTTAAAATTTTTTGCACATACCAAATTTAATTTCTTGAGTTCAGCATGATACGAGTTTGTAAGTACGAGTATGTACGAGTACTTTGGCAAAAATATTTATTGAAAAAGAATTACTACTTTTTGCTTCAGTAAGAATACTGATGAATTGGTGTCAATGGTCTGCTTTTCCGCATTTTTTAAGTATGTATTCTGCAACTGTTTTATGTGTTGAAGTATATTTTTGACACTCAAGAATTTTAACCACTACCCAACCGCTTTACTGTTACCGAATCCGCACTAGAATTTACAATCATCGTAGATGCAGGCACTTTGACAAACAAAATTGATTCAATGAAATTGATTGAATTGAATTGAAACATCAAAGGAATTTGCCGCGGCTCAGGCTTGGCTTGTCAGGTCTGGACGCACCATTATATCAAACTCGACACGGTCTTAATCGTTGCTTATGAGCACTGTTTTCAATATGATTTCCGAAATCAACTTCTTATTTGTGGCCGCATTCAATCTCTTCGACAACTTTCACTTTCCCAGAATAATTAATTTGGTTGATATAATCAACGCATTCGCATAGAAGATTCGGTCTAAGTCTTCTCAACTAAACTTTATGTAGGTTCTACATTGATATACAATTTAGGTTTTGGAGAGCTCAATTAAAAAACTAACCACAAACGCGCTGTAACGCGAACATGTTTATCGTCAAAAATCTACCTAAATGCGTGGTTGCAGTTATGATTATATAAAAAAATCATTGAGTCCCAATTTTTCTAAATAGTTTACTTCTCCATTGCTTAAGTTGAAGTAACTTTGACAGTGTTTAGCTATACTAATTATTTTCCAAATTACAATTAAAAGACTTTAAAGTATTGCATAAAAGCACACTTGAAACAACGTATATCGCCCTGTTTGCTGTAGGTATTTCGTGCTCTATTTTGCAACTTACCATGGCCTTCGTTCGGGTTTTCAGCCTTTGCAGCTATTGGACTTTTATTACTTTCTATGACTGATTGAGGGAGTTTTTTGAAATTCATAACCCTTTTCTATGGGTTAATTGATATATTGAACCTAGTGACTAGGAAATATCGTCTGACGGTTTAGCCCGATTATCGGATGTCAAATATTGCGTTTTCAGACTTACAAAGGCACTTTGTTTTCCTAGATTTAAATCACTTCCGGTTAGTTGACCAATACCTAAAATAGAACGCCAGCTCCGCTAATGATAAAATACGTAAAAAGCCATTTTTTCTATTTGCTGAAATACTTGATTTTATAAAGCTTTAGACATATAGAGTACAAACAGCACATTTTACAAGGTTTTTAGGTCTGAAAATTGGATTTCCTCTTCATTAGAATTTTAATTGCAAGGAAAAATCACATCGCTCCTAGGACAAAAATGATTCGAAAAAATTGTAGGAAACTTTGACAGGTGATCTGTACGTTAAGATTCTTGACGAGACTACTGATGCTCTTATCACGCATGAGATAGAAACTCAAATTGATGCAGCAGGTAATTCAGTTTTACAGGAGGATTGGTTAACATTCCAGCAGGACGGTGCTCCATCTCATTATTTTCTTCCGGTCCGACAGATAGATAGGTAAAATTTATTAAACATGCACATTAGTAAACTCACAAAGTTAAAAAAAAAAATAAGTCAACTCCCATGTCTGGCCAGATGTTCGGCCGGTTGCTCTTTGCCCATGATCTAAATAGGCGCGCTAAGTCGTCCATTACCTGGGCAGTGCCCTAACATGGACACTCCCGAGCTAGCCATACGCACGACAACGTCAGGAGATAGTCTTGAAGTGGCGGTTTTGATTTTATTCGAGGGGCATTCATTAAGGAAAAAAGGTCTTCCTGAAGGGAAGCCAAAAATCCCTTTTGCTTCGACTTTTAAGTTTGATACTGTCAGCCGTGGAGTTAACCGCCGGCAGTTTCAACTAGATGACCAGATCCATCCACCCCCACCCCGATCGGTGCAAGGACCAGCCAACACCAATCAGAAGGAGGCAGGACGAACCCGTCAAGTCACGTTATGTTGGATTTGTGCGTTTCCAGCCCGCTAGAAACCACTGTCTGCATTTGGCAGGCGATGTTTGTTTGTCGTCACGTATTGTCAGGGACAAAATCCTCATAAATTATTGGAAGTCGCTTTTACAGGGGACCATAGGTTGGGCGATCGTTTGCTCTTCTTGGGTAATATTTCGCGTAAGGACTGAGCCTTGCACTCCGCTATGATAAAATTTTTCAGCGATGATGTCTATATAGCCGGCTATATAGGCCATTCCTGTAGCTTCGTGCATTTCGGTTAATCTGGTGTATCTGTCAGCCAATAGCACGCCTCTCAGGAACCTATTTTGAGACCTTTGAATACGGCGTCTCGTGGAATCACAGACAGACCATATACTGCCAGATAGGGAAGCCGTAGGTCAGTATAGGCCTTATGGTGGAGGTGTAGGGCAGAAGTTTGTTTTGAGGTAACAGAAATGAATTTGGCGCCAGAAGAGAGTACAACTTTCTTCGGGCCATGAAAGTCTTTTGTACAGCATTGTCAACATGCTTGTTGAAATGAAGTCGGGCGTCTAGTTTGAATCCCAGGTATTTCCCCTCTTTTACTGACTTGTTTGGAGCATTTTGGACCATGAGTGGCGATAGGATTTTATTGTTAGTAAATTTGCGCGCAAAGATAATAAGTTCAGTCTTCCTGGGATTCACTTTCAGTTTTCATTTGCCGAAATACGGCGTCAATAAACCCATGTGATGTGCAATGCGAGATTTTGCAGCCTGAGCATAGAAAGACTATGTGTAGATAGCCGTATCATTCGCGTATTGTGCTATTTTTGTAGTGGGAAGTTTTGGAATGTCTGCTGTATACAATGTATACAGCAACGGCGAAATCACTGTACCTTGTGGTACTCCTGCAGCGATGCGTCTTTTGGCAGAAGTGGAATTCTCCACTTTCACCCGGATGGTACGGTTTTTTAGGTAAGACGCTATAAGGGAAGCTAGGTAGAGTGGCAGTGAATATACGGCAAACAACTTATACAGCAGGCAGGTGTCAAAGGCCCTTTCCATATCGAGAAGCAGCATTACCGTACTTTGAAGCTTATTCAATGCTGCATAGGCATCCGTTGCGATCCTAGCAGTCTGCAGCGTTGTGTTATGTCTTGCTCGAAAGCCAAACTGCTCATCCGGGATTAAACTTCGAAGCTCGGCTGCTGCCTGTAGTCTCGATAGGATAACCTTCTCGGTTAATTTGCCGAGGGAGTTTAGGAGGGAAATTTGCCTATAAGAGGCGGGATCAGTGGGTTTTTGCCCGGCTTTAAGATAGGAATTATTACAGCGTTTTTCCAGTCCTGTGGGAAGTGCCGTAATTTAAGGACTGCATTGACTATTTGTACTATTAACACAATAGTTTTCCGCGGTAAGTTTTTGAGGAGTAAATCAGGGATGCCGTCTGGCCCGGGAACTTTTCGGCTAGGAAGGCGCTGAAGACACGATTGTATCTCCGACGGGGTTGTTATATAGGAATGCAAAATGGAGGGTGGCATAGGATACTTCCGTTCTACGAAAACAGCGGTATGTCTTTCCATTTCGTTATCCTGAAGGGCTGGTTGTATTCCTGTCCAGGTAAAATTCCCGTATGCGGAAATTTCCTTCTGGATGTCTCGTACAAGTTCTGCTGCCCTTATGCGATCGGCAGATTGCCTGAATCGTTGCCAACGCTTCCTGATTCTATTATTCGCCTTAATAAGGTTCAAAATTTCCGCAGGAAGGTTGTCGCGCCGCGGTCTGTTCGGAACTTTTTTGGCCAAAGCTTGCTGTGTCCATTGTATTTTCCTGGTCACATCTTTTACCGCATGCTCTAGAGCTTCGACAGTATCGATCTGGCCCGGAATACACGTCAGGTCTTGTAGTCGTTTCCGATATTCGCGAAAATCGAAATTTTCGTATGAATATCGAAAGTCGTTAGTTTGTGAGCGCTTTAAATCCCTAATGTCGAGGTAAATGGGCAAATGGTCACTGCTGAGGGCGTCTATAACCACCATCTCCGTGAGATTGGCGAGTCCTTTGGCTATTCCGAAATCAAGGAAAGATGGGTTCATTCCACTGTTTGGATAATGCGTTGGAGTTGAAGTGGGCATAACTAGTAGGCCATTGTCGCGAACGTAGAGCCAGCTACGTGGTGATGTTGGGACAGACTTGGGCACTTTGCCCCTTTTCTTGGTCCTGGGTCTAAGAAAATGGCTCCCTTGGAAGCCCTGATCTGACTCGGATTCCAGAGAGCTTCCGGGATTCATCACACTTATCGCGCAAACCCGGTAGTTGCCCGATAAGGAATGTTTTAAACGTTATTTCAAAAAAACGCACAATACAAATAACGAACACAATTTCAACTCGATTTTAACTAGAAAATGTCGCACGATTCCGCTTCGCAGCACGTCCACACTCTGCAAGCAACGATGCGAGACTTCTCAATTGACCTGCTTAAGTGACTAATTTCGATAATTTTCGACAATAGCGTAATTGTTAAATAATCGAAGTCCAGCCAGTTAGTGAATACACTCGCTTATCCTTGGTGACGTGAGGCATAATTTTTCATACAAAATCACACATATATTTATAGTAATAATGGTAAATAGAAAATGGAAAGTAAACGCAAACTAACTACCGAAAATATGTTTACAATACCGAAGCGAATACTATTATTTAACAATGATATACCACGGACTCTCAAAACATTATAAAAAGCAAATTTAAATTTTACTACCTCCGGAAATAAAATTCAACTTTAATACTACTAGACATTAGTGTAAATTACTAAGTATTTTCAGAACAAAATTGCCAGCTGAAAGTTTACTTTATCTCTACGGTAGTATTTTATTAGCCTGAGGGAATCCCTACTGTCATAAATTTCATGCTAGCTAATTTGAGTAGAAGATTATAAACCCTTGTTTCCTACACAGTGGCACTTATATTATTTTATATACGGCACAATTTAGGATAAAATTAGGAATTGTGATTTCAGTTGTGTCTTTATATAATGGTTCAAGTCAGACATATTTCCTACTCACTTCCGCATATATATTCGATATAAATAATACTTTATTAATTCATCGCACGAATCTCGGTCGTTATTGTATTTTGATGGTTAGAGAATATATGTTCTTTAAAATTACGCAAGTATAATAATTAATACTTGTATGCATCTCGACCAAACTCGATTTCCATTGCGGCGAATGCTTTTCCGTGCAGTTTTTCTTCGTACTCATAATATCCTAAGGGGCCTCAAAAATATATTGTACGTGAATAATATTTTTTAAAGAAAAAAAACAAATATGCCAAATATTAATTTAAACATGGCATAACGTTTTAGTGGGTCGTACTTGATATTAATTTAGTGTGAAATAAGAAAATTTTCAATTAATTTTTCCTAAATCCAGATTTCATATTTCGAGTAAGAAGTACTGAAAATGATAAACACTGAAAAAATGGCCGCTGCACGCAAGATTCCCTATAATCATGCCTTATGTGTATTATAACGCAACAAGGAAACTGTGAAACACAAATTCTTATTTGCACCATGCAATTCCTACACTGCGCTAATATTGAACACCGGGTTTCAGCTAACATGAGCAAGTTAGTTTGAGGTTATGTTAATCATAACAAACCTCTGTCTTCATCTTGGAAAACAAACGTTTAATGGATTTATTGCTTTGTGATTGTTGTTTATATTTAAACTACATTGATTCAGATTCCGTAAACATATTATTCTGTTTCTTCTCGCTCAAATTTTGCGATTTGGTTTCAACACTCGAGGAAAAGCGATTAATGTTTGTCGTCGTCCCCAAAACTGGACAATAAGTGCAAACCAAAAGAACACATTGTCTGGCCAATGCATCTATTGCGATGGGAAGTAGAAACATACTATTAGCTGTGTAAATTTCAACTAATTTAGGCAAAACGACCCTTGTTACACACAGATTCCATTGCGGCATATCTGAAACATACTGAGAGTAATTCATTCTTTTCGAAATACGCAAATAAATATTGTGGTCGAAAGAAAAGAGTGCCTAACTTGTTGCACACACCGTTTCCCATTTGTGTCATAGGTTAACATAGTTGATGCTAAGGAATCACTTTTAACACAAATCTTAAACCTCGTGGCAGATTACTTGGATTCAGGCAACAATGCCTTGGGTGCCAATTTAAGGCCTACAATGTGTGAAAGTTCACATAATTCCTTTCTAGCGTGTAATTAGGCACTCGCCATGACGTCATTCAATATTTTGTGTAAAATTTGACACAAAATAAGGGAATCGTGACTTCACAACGACGTCGGCTTTGTAACATTTCCTTTTTAGGAATAAAATGCTCACTGGGCAGTTATTACTTGATACGGAGAGCCACTTTAGTCATTGACTTCTTCAGTGAATAGTTGAGCGGCAACTTTCGCTTCCCCAAAATAATAAATTTGCTTCATCTACGCAACAAACCGGTCAATTATGTTGAATAGGTACTTGTTAAATGCATAGTCTCCCCAAGACCACGAATTTTAATGCATTTTCGACAATGTTATAAATTTTCAGTTTTGAAGAGCACATTTTTTTAAATAGCCCTGGCCGTAAATGTAACGTTGACATCAAAGTCATCTGATATTGACAAGTTTCTCAGCGGATATCTACCCAGATGCTTGATTACCGTAGTGGTTTTTCATAGAATTTAGTAGAAAGCTAATTTTCCCAAAAAACCAAAAATGTGTGTTAGTTGAAGCAACTTTTTCCAGGATTAGTTATAATACTAGTCTGCTAAACAACTGCTTGAAAATATTAGTAAATCGCAAACTTTACTGCAACGGTATGAGGCCATAATTACAGTTGTTTTTAGATAATTTGTATTGAAATTTACCAATTTTCTTCACTTCTTTTATTAAACAGAACATATTTTCTAAAAATAAATTCGCCGATTCCAAAATTGTGTAACCAAATAAATATACATGCTTACCTTGGTGGTTTCATATTATACGGAACATAATGAAAAATTACCAATTCTTATAGTCCTTCAAAACTAGGAACAAATAAACGCGCGAATCAATAAGTTGACGTTAAAGCATCACCCGAAGATAAATGCACTTATTTTCAAGTACACATACCGTCTAACATAAATCTTGCTGAAATGCATTAAGTGCTGTGTTCAGATAAGATTTTTATCCTGTTCCATTTTCAAACAAGAGCCACATTCTCTATTAAGTGCATGAAATCAATATTTCCTACAGTTTTCCTTGCAGATACTGACAACACCTCAGTAATGGACTGCTCAAAAATTTTCAGCTGAAAAAATTCCACCTACAATTTTTTTCATTGCTTCCAATCATGTCGCATGCTCTTCGACCTTATGCTTGCAAAATCACATTAAAACAGTTTCACATTTTTCTTGGAGAGCCCAAGAGCAGACTTGGCACATTACAGACATTACAATTATAAACCCAATCGTCACTTTTAGTTAGCCGGTATTTTTTCGTTTACATATTTTTTTTGGTTGGCCAAAACCCACTTCTTCTTTAAAGTTGTTATCTACATCGTTTTCATCTCTATAATCTAGCAAATCACTTAATTTTCTTCAAAATTAGATTCATCGGGTTTCGGCTCTCTCATTCACTACATTACTGTCGTTTTGTCGTTTTAGTTCAATTATATCACTTGAAGTACTTTTTATGCTGCTTTAGTCATCGTGTTTCAATTCATTGTTTAAAGCGACATTTTCACATTCGATTTGTAAGTTATCTATTGCATTACATAGTTTAGTTAATCGTTGTAAGAATCTACAGTTTCAGGCAGTTCTTGGGTATGGCATTTGATTTTCCAGCAGAACGTTGCTAAAAATTTTAAAGCTTTTTGAACTTCGACTCATTCTTGAAAACTTCGACTTTCTCAGTTTTATTAAAAACAAATATTAACATTAAACAGTAAGTTACATAGCCATACCCACCTGACTCTGCAACTACAATACTAGGAAACCACCATACTCCAACATTCCACGAGTCAGCAGAAGTGTTTTCCTCATTTGACTGTTTTGCATGAGAACTCATTCTTTGTAACCACGTTGTGGAATTAAGTAGCTAAATAAATTGTCGTTGTAATAATAAAAACTTTTTAAAAACGAATTATATGGTTAAAGTTTCATAATTAGTACCAGAATTTTTAAGTTATATTTTTTTGCGCAGCCATGAGTTTTTGGACGAACAAGAAATATTTATTATAGCACTAATGTATCGTCAGTATCTTGCACATTGACGATAAATCCAGTTTTGAAATTGATAGAGCTATGACGATAGAAGTGATTTTCGGGAAAACACGTCTGAAACAGAGGACAATGTAGAGGTCAACACTGATGAGGAGAATGATGCACAGCCTATAGTTGAAGAAATTCAGTATAGAGGTTTGTGCCCCGAATATACAGCCATTCCAAGTGCAAGAGAATAAGTAGAAACATAGTGTCCGCCCAGGAATCCAAAAATTTAGTGGAAGACTTCTTCGACTTGAATGATGTTATTTGCATCCATACAACCAGAGAGGCTTCGAGATTTGTGGCATTTAGAACAAGAATGTCTGCAATAAGGAGACAATAAGAAAATTGTAGAAAAATACGATTTGCTTATTACAAAAGCCAGAGGTTTTAGGTGAAGAAAAGAGCCAACAAAAGAAATGTGATATTTCGATACATCAATTCGCCGATGATCGTTCACTCTTGCGATGTCACAAAACAGATTTGAGAAGATATCCGTCTTCCTACGTTTGGAGGATAAATCCATGTGAACGGTACGGAATCAGCAAGACGAATTAACCGCGACGAATGAGCTCTGGGATATGTTTGTAGCTCATTTTAGTACAGTTTTATGAATATGTTGGATATTTCTGCCTTACATGCGTTTCTCATGTGTGGAATAAAAAATACATAGTGAATATTCAATAGGAGTGTTTGCTGGCAGCTACGCTGTTTTTGCTTGAGTCGCAAAAATATGGAAGAGGCGGCCAAATACAAAAACAAACCTATTCCCGGCTCTAAGAGACTGTAGATTAGACACAAGAGCTAACTTGAATCCTCAAGTCCTTTCTGAGTAAGTTGTCATAAGGAATCGCCGAAGGTGATACGTGTCTCTTAGGAGCTTGGACAAAAAAAGAATATATTTAAAAAAAAAATTGAATGCAAAGGTCACAAAATAAATGACCAACCATTTGCGTGTAAAAACTGAATGCTCCATTTTTAAGGACTTTGTTTTATTTTGATATAATTTTTGAACACTTCTGAATGTTCGTTGTTTTTATATTATAATAAATAATAGTAAAAAGTATACATTTGTGTTTCGGATCTTGTCAGGTAGGTTTTGTCATTATTTACAAAGAAAGCCAATTTTTAACTGGGCTCCTCACAGAACCTCACCTGGATATTAAAGAAAGTATCTCTCTGATTAGATTTTAAGAGTTAAGCAAGATTTTAAACAACGTCAATGGACATTTGCCCGACTAGTAGTGTGTTATGATATCTCATTTCACGTACAGTTATGATATCTTATTTCACGTACTCAGCGTAAGGAAGTATCTAATTACTCTTACGTTATAAATATTGTTCTGTAGTTTCACTGATGGTATGTAACACCTCAGCACTTAAATAATATAAATTCGAACAAATCTGTAATAAACAGTCAGTTGTATCTTGAAGCTGAATCCATATCAATCGAAAGTAAAATAAATTTGTTTTAAAAACTCCCTTTCCAAGATAGCGATTCTAACTGGCACAGTCGGTAAGATTTGTCAACGAAAAGTCGTAAGAAATTCTTCAAAACGATCGTCGTGTGAGTATCAAAAACGATCATCGTGTAAGCATCGTGGAAGAACTTTCAAAACGGTCATCCCGCATCGTGCGTCATAAATTCGGTTCGTTTCAACGATTTGCGACAAACCCGAACATTTCATTGATTGGCAGCGACAGGGCAACTCAAGGCCAGAACGTGAGGAACAAGCATCGTCCGATCAACTTTGGTGCGAGAAGAAGGGAACAAGCATCGTCCCACCTCTCATAGATTAGCCAGGGAAGAGACAAGCATCGCCCTTCCTATTGGACCCTAGCAACTAAGGAAGAAACAAGAATCAAAGAAATGAAAACAACATTGGTACTTCTATCACTGTAAGTCCACTTTTCCAATTTCCATTTTTTTGAACAATTCGAATATTGCGAATTTTTCCGCTTTTGTTTGCACAAGCAGCAAAACATTCTTTCGCTCAACATAATTTTAAGTCTAATAAAAAAAAATATATAAAAAAAATAATAATAAGACAATGGCACACCCTAATTTTGCTTTGATCAAATATCAAGCAGATAACATTCCCCCATTTGACGGCAACGCCAAGCAAATCAACAGATTTATAAATGCTTGCGACAATTTTCTCAATAACCATCGAGATAGAACTAGTGAGGACGCACATATAAATTCTTGTCTTTTTGACACTATCCTTTGCAAATTAGTAGGCAGAGCCGCTGATTTAATAGCTTCTCGTGTTGAACTTCAATCATGGGAACTTGTTAAACAAGCTATCATTGACACATTTGCAGACCAAAGATCAATTGATTGTGTAGTGCAAGATATAATCACCCTCAAACCCTCGAAAAACGAAACAGCCCAAGAATTTGGCTTGCGTTTACAAGACGTACGCAGTCTCCTATTTTCAAAAATCAATGAGTAATGAAACTCGGGAGATCAAACTATTAAAAATATCAGAATATCAAAACCTTATTCTCAGAACATTTACTAGTGGTCTAAGCTATCACATGCAACTAGTAGTAAGGCTTAAAAACCCAAAAACCCTTGAAGAAGCCATGAGTTTCGCTCAAGAAGAAGAAAACTTCATTTATTACAAAAATCGAGTCAATAATGAAAATAAAACGGTAATTAATCTTCCAAATCAATTACCAAAACCAAATCCATTTTCTCCAAGCTTTGGAAACACACAAAAAACAATCGAAGTTCAGGAATACTATCGAATTTTCATAGTAATTAACCAAATCACATTACTGTATCAATCAATCTATGACACTTTAGCAAAAATAGAGGTTGCCATAACGTTCTCAAAAATCAATATTCTTCATAATTCAATAATTAGTCCAACCGAACTTCTAAGAGAAATCAACCAACTACATCCCCAACTACACAATGACAAGTTACCAATTGATATCAACTCTCAATAAATAACAAATCTAGAAAACTTAATAAAAGTTAAAAGTTTCATAAAGGAATTTGAAGTAATTTTTATTTTAGAACTTCCATTAGTCGAGGCGGAAACATACCAATATTACAAATTGTTTCCTTCTCCAATTCCCAAAAACAATTCCTTTCTAGTCAACAAACCCTTCAAACCATACCTGGCCTTAAGTGAGAAAAAGTGCTCTTTTGACAATGAAAAATGTCTAGAAATACAAACTAATGAATTTCTTTGCAAACGAACAGTCAGCCAGATGATAGAAAATCATCCACCTTGCAGTGTCCAACTGATCAAATTCCAATCAAATGTCACAACTTGGCACCCATTCGAAGTTAAACTTGAAGAAATCCAATCGACCAAAGTAGCCGATGTGAAATGGTTAATCACAGCACCTGAAGAAGTGATTGGCAAATCAAACTGCCAAGGCCGTCAAGACGCCATTCATTAATATTTGAAAATTTTGAGTTAAAGCAACTACAATTTCAAGAAATCAACCTACCCAATCTGACCTGGACCTCTACCAGAGCATGTCAAGCAGTATTCAATCCACCTACCCTTAAATTGAATACCATGAACCAGAAATCAGCAGAAGACATCCAAGCTCAGTAAAAGAGCCAAGCAGTCCAACTCCAAGGGATGCAGACACCCCTATATGTTAACCGTACTAGCTATGGACCAAACTATTATACATCGTCCTATTTGCATTTATCTGCTATATAATATATAAATTGATTTGTAAGAAACTTAAGAACAAGTCGAAAAAAAAAAGAAATTATCGAAACTTCAATTTTCAAATGAAATTACATTACTTTGAGGATATAATTTCATCTAAGGCAGGAGGTGTTATGATATCTCATTTCACGTACAGTTATGATATCTTATTTCACGTACTCTGCGTAAGGAAGTATCTAATTACTCTTACGTTATAAATATTGTTCTGTAGTTTCACTGATGGTATGTAACACCTCAGCACTTAAATAATATAAATTCGAACAAATCTGTAATAAACAGTCAGTTGTATCTTGAAGCTGAATCCATATCAATCGAAAGTAAAATAAATTTGTTTTAAAAACTCCCTTTCCAAGGTTCTAACTAGAGTTCTAACTAGAGTTAGAATCGCTACCTTGGAAAGGGAGTTTTTAAAACAAATTTATTTTACTTTCGATTGATATGGATTCAGCTTCAAGATACAACTGACTGTTTATTACAGATTTGTTCGAATTTATATTATTTAAGTGCTGAGGTGTTACATACCATCAGTGAAACTACAGAACAATATTTATAACGTAAGAGTAATTAGATACTTCCTTACGCTGAGTACGTGAAATGAGATATCATAACACTAGTGTAGCTAAAAATTACGCTGATGATACGATGATAAAGTTGAGCCAAATCATGCATCCAACCAAATGTTGTTTTGGCAAACATAACAAGCTTATCATCGCTACATTTGCGGTTAGTGATTAAATCGTGCACTTCAAAACTTAAAATGTATAACCATAATAATTAAGAGAAATATTATACGTGGTGTGTAGTAAAAAAGTAGAGTTGTTCAAAGGAAATTTTAGAGGCTACAGTAATTGCAGTACTCATAATTAACGATTAAGACTATTTTCATGTTCTTTCAAGTTTCATGTGTATAAGTGTGTATATGTCAGTCAGTTACATTCGTTCGGTCAATTATGAGTATTTACAAGTACTAATTTGGCCTAAAACTTTTCATAGTATATTGAAACTTGGTGGAGCCCTTCCTCGACAATTATTGGTTGGTCAAAATTTATCAGCTGAAGGAAGAATTCTTGGAGGTTTTATGTTTTATTGTTTCTTTGTTTTCGTGCGATTTTTGGACTAGAATGACTCCAGAAGTTCAACACCCGCGACATTTCCTGACTCAAGTTCGCCAACGTCAATCAATTAGCTAAACTATTTATGTAGGTTTTAACATAGATAAAATGTCAAATGTGCCATTAGCATCACTCAGAGAGGATGAAATATTTTTTTTGTTAGGTGTTTGACATGTCATTACATGTTATCGCCCTTATTTTTTATCAAAAAAGTATAAACAAGTAAAGAATTTAGCTTAAAAAAAAATTCGGGTAAAAATGGATGGATCTAGGTTTAATAACTTCAAGAGATAAAAGTGTATTTCTATATGCGTCTGCTCCTCTCCGAGTAAATAATACATCAAAAGTAGTCAATTTGTTAAAAAAAATTAGTTTATACCAAGCACTTATTATTATATTATTATAATATTATTATTATATTACTTTCTATGGCAGCAAAGATCAATGTATTTTATTCAGCTGCTAATAGTAAAATTAAAGGTTGCAACCCAAATCAAGTTCGGGCGGTAACTAAAACAAAACATAGTAGTGAATTTGGAAGATTATTAATTCTATGGATGGACCTGTTTCAAAAGTAAACAAACATGTGGTGGCGTGCTCCAAATATCAAAATGTATAATGCATTAAAATTTGAATCTACCATCGTCAATAAAACATACCGTAACATTTCTGGAAGCTCATCAACTAAACCGATTAGAAACCACCTCAAAGTTGAGGTGTGAAGCAATTTGTCATTCCACTTAAAGTGTTCAATCAAAACACAGTCAAACACTACAAATGAACCGAATGACGTAACCTTGAATTCACTCCAGCTGTCCCCTTGCGTAACGTTAAACCAGTCAGAAAAAGCACCGGATAATAGTCCTGTTCTGGAATAAATACCGGAGCGAACTGTGAGGCTCCGTGTTGTCGTCAACGTTTCTCAACTCCGGGATCTGCTGGCCTGCGCAATCAGATCGATCTAATACTGGACCAACCTGGCCTTTTGCGTATAGAGGAGGCTCTCAACCATAAAGGTACAAGTTATTTATTGACACCAACAGTTCAAAAATTAGTTGTTAGTTTTTATACCATTATTTCGTATTTTAGCAAATAATAAGGAAGGACTACTGAACATAATATATGTTGAAATATAAAATAAAATAATATAAAGTCACTGACATATTGTTTACGCAAATACATTGCGCTTTAAGGGGCCCACAGACTTGAATCAGCTCAAATCATCAGCCCACAGACATCAAATGTTTTACACAGTTTTGAACGAACTGGCCTACCCGCTTACCAACCAGTGAACAAGACGGATTTCGCAAAAGTTTCAACACCCTAGACCACATACAAGCAATGAAACTATTCATGGAAAAGAGAAATGAATATAACATCGACATACACCTGGCCTTCATAGACTATCAAAAAGCCTTCGATTCCGTTGATATTTGGGCCGTACTTAGAGCACTGAATGGAGCTAGAATAGACTCAAGATACTCTAAGCCAATAAGCAATATCTATGAAAAAGCATCCCTAAGAGTACACATTGACGAAGACCTCATAACAGACAAAATTCCCCTCGAGAAGGGCGCCTGACAGGGAGACCCAATGTCTCCGAAACACATTGGAGATCTAGAGAAACAAAGAGTGTGGGAAGGCCGCAGAAAAGATGGTTGGACGATATCAAAAGATACATAGGAAGACAATGGTTCCGAGTAGCACAGAATATTTTATTATATATATTCAGCAAAAATAACAGCTGCAAGATAAAATGCACAAAAGGATTTTGTAGCCGAGTTAGCAGGAGCCATGCTGCAAATTGATCGAAAACGAAGAGCAGCAAATTTCAAATGCTAAATGAAGAACGTACATTTAAAAACATAGCAAAATGAATAAAATAATGAATGACAACCAAATGTTTTTATTATTAACATTTTTGACTAGCAACCTGGAAACCTCTTTTCTAAACAATAGAAAATTGTAATGCAATAATATATTTGTTTTTTATTATTAGTAGTAGTGGTAAACATCTTTATTTCTTTATAGAAAAGGCTATCGACCTATCGGTCTTTCTGCCCACTTTTTATTATTATTTCTGGTTCAAAAACACATCATACATATCAAGCTTGTTAAGTTTTCTTTACGTGCCTACATGGTAATTCTCCCGAATCCGATAATTCAAACTAAATTTAAATTAGTAATAATATCCGAATTGTTATTGTTAACATTGTACAATACACGGGAATGCATTAAAAAACACGAGAATTTGTTAAGTTGAGAACTTTCGCTCACAAAATAGCTTTGGAGATCGTTCGGAGATGCCTTCACCCTTGTCCGATAAATCTCCAACGCTTCGCCCAAAAACTTTAAATTGCGCGTGCGTCAGATGCCCAAGCTCGCTACTGTGCCACCTAAATTGCGTCCAGCAAACGGCGACTCACCAGCGCATGGTAAAATATCGACTAGGCATAGCGTTGTAAGGTGTATACGATCTTACTTGGACGAGGATTAAAACTAAATCTGGGCAAACAGTCGGCGTTTTCTCTGTGAAACATGGACGTGCGAAATATATTTTTAAAAACGTGTTTTAATTAGGTAATTAATTTTATTTATTTAACTGACATGAACATATTTAGTTTATTGTTTATTTATTTATTAAATGTTTTTTTTATTTCGGATGTCCAAGGTAACTATGGCGAAAAAAAATTTTAGAAACTGAAAATTTACGCTTACCTATTCATCACTATTTATCTTTATTGTCTAATAATAATTATAAAAATACAGCTTCAAAATACTGTAAAACTGGCAAACCAACCTACACAACGCACGTGGCAGGATGCAGCTCAGCACCAAGCTTAGCTTTTTTCATTTATTTAATAATTGTTCATAATGAAAATCAGGTCTGTATTGTTTGATTGCGTCTGAATAAAAATCTGCAAACCGTGGCTTTTGAAAAGTATTCTTTCCCGGGAGCCAACGACACTATCTGATAACAATACGGTTGTTTCTTGGAATCGAAATAAATCTAAATGATGCCCCTACAATATTACCAATTAAATTCGACTATGAAATACAGGAACCAATGAATTTGTAATACGACATCAAGTCCACGTTAACCCGATGAGGCGTCTATCTAAACAAGTACGGAGACCGGTCACATATAAATTGTGTGGATTTTAGGAACATTTTCTGCATTAAGCTGATCATACTGACTGATTGACTACAAGAGTCGTTTCTGCGAAAACTTAAAGTGTTAATAGTTCTTTCTAACTTTAATGGTTTCTTATAAATAGTGCTCTCTGTATGACTTCGGCAATCACCAGGCAATCAATTTGGAACACCGAACTTCATCAGGCAAGTTTCACTTTCTAAAAAACCAATTGCGTGTAATATACTATTGATAATTCGTCTTCTTAAAAATTTGGTTAAAATGCGCATACAGAATTGTTAATATCTTCGAAAAATAAAAGAAATTTTTTTATCTGTGTTTTTTTTAGATTAAGACCATATGTACTAAACAAGGGCAGAAAGACCGATAGGTCGATAGTCTTTTTTAGAAATAAAGATGTTTACCACTACTACTAAATGAATACAAATTTCATGAAAACAACATCTTTATTGTTCGATTGCATCTGAATAAAGAACCTGTAAACCGTGTTTTTACAAAGTATTCTTTCCGAGACGCGAACCTAAGTGGCGCAGTCGGTAGCATTCCCAAAATTCGGTGTATGGTGCATCAATTTTCGTGTCTTCTATTAATTGGAAATTCGAATTCGGTCTGGTACAAGGAGAGAAGAAAAGAAAACCAGTATGCAGAAGTCCTGGGTGGTGGTCCAACATCAAAAGCATCCCATAGGCTCCCTAGTTAAGAATGCAACGAAAACTACTACTGTAAGTGCAAATCCTTCCTTTACCACTTCCAACAATAAGCAACTTTTGGTTCTTTGGTTAGGAAAAACCTAGATTTTAAGACTGAATTTTTAACTTTAGAAACTTTGAACTCTTAACTTTAGAAACAAAATAAAAAAGATACTAATAATGAACAACTATCCCAAATCATTCTTGGAACCAATCATAAAACGAAGAATAAATAAAATCTACAATTCCAATAATTGGAACAACATAAATAATAACAATAATAAAAAAGAAGGTGAGATCAAGTATATATCATTACCATCTATTCCACAAATCAACACAAAAATAAAAAATATTTTAAAACCGCATAATATTACTATAGCAGAAAAAAACTAAAAACAACTTAGCAAAGGAATGTTTCACAAAATTTAAACCTAAAAGTGATAAGTTAAACACACCTAATGTAATATACAAGATTGACTGTTTGAACTGTGACAACGCATACATAGGTCAAACAGGACAATATTTAAAGAAAAGAATATACGAACATAAATATAGCTTAAGAAAGGTTAACGAAAATGGAACAGCATTAGCACAACATGCACAACAAATGTTACATAGTTTTGATTTTGATAACACAAAAATAATAATCAATGAAGACAATTATAATAAGAGAAGAATCCATGAAATTATACAAATTAAAAAACATCAGACTGCAATGAATTTTAGATCAGACACAGGCAATCTTAGCTCTGTTATCATAGTCTAATTAAATGAACACCTACAAACACTAATTAAACCAACTACATAAAATATAAAAACCTGATATTGAAGAATTGCAGAGCAATTGATATACTCAGAATGCAAAGAAAAAGCCAAATATAAACAGTATTTTTATTGTCTCGCTCGATATTGAACAAAGTAAAGATTTTTCAATAGTTTGTCAAATGTGAAGTTAGAAACAGCCATACATGTGAGTAAAATTTAAATCTCTAAACAATGACTGACTCATCACCTGTGAACCTATGTTTTCAATATAATTTTTAATATGTTAAAATGTATTTTAGTATGTATATTTTAGCAGAGCTTTTGTTTTAAATTAATGATGACTGTGAATGTGTATTTTAGACAAACTGATGATGGTGGAGAAAGACACTGAAACGTATTTGTAAATATTTAACTAATAAACACTAATATTGACGGGAACCCGGGAAATTCTTTTGGATTAAATTGAAATACAGTCAGGAAAATATACACAATAATTTAGAAACAAGAAAACATAAAAAGTCAACAAAAATGCCTGTAAACGTAGACTATCAACTTTTAAGAATTTATATTGATTCTATTACCCATTATGACGAAAATCCTCATACTTTAATGTATTTATAGATAATTCATTCCAATGTATTCCTGGGTTTCAGTCAATTTTACTGTTTATTATTTAAAATGTTACAAATACGTTTCGGTGTCTTTCTCCACCATCATCAGTTTGTCTAAAATATACATTTACCGTTATTATTAATTTATATAAAATTTTTCATCAAAATTCACATATTAAAATACAAATCACACACAGATTAAAAAGTACATCAAGAACATTGGTTTTCAGGTGATGAGTCAGGACAAACATATCTGGGAAAAGACTAGAATCTATTGTTTAGAGATGTACATTTTAATTTCAACTTACGTGTATAGTTCTTTACACCACAACATTCAACTGGTCACTGAATTTTCCATGAAATAAAAACAAACTGGTACACAAAGGATGTGTGGTCTGGTAGATACTTGAATTACCAATCATATGCGCCTATACAATATAAAAAAAGTGTTGTAACAGCTCTTACTGATAGAGCGATTATAGATCAAAAAATCTTGAAAAAATAAAAAGGGTACTAATAATGAACAACTATCCCAAAGCTTTCTTTGAACCAATAATAAAACAAAGAATTAATAAAATCTACAATTCAAATAAATGGAACAGCATGAATGGTGTAAATAGGATAAAAGAAGGTGAAGTCAGGTATGTATCATTACCGTACATGCCGGAGATAAACACAAAAATAAAGAGTATTCTGAAGCCACATAATATTACTGTGGCGGAAAGAACTAAAATGTTTCACAAAATTTAAGCCAAGAAGCGATAAGTTGAACACACTTAACGTAATATACAAGATTGACTGTTTGGACTGTGACAACACATATATAGGACAAACAGGGCAATATTTAAAGAAAAGAATATACGAACATAAGTATAGCTTAAAAAAGGTTAGCGAAAATGCAACAGCATTAGCACAACATGCACAACAAAAGTTGCATGATTTTGATTTCGATAACACACAAATATTGATCAATGAGGACAACTATAATAAGAGAAGAATCCATGAAATGATACAAATTAAGAAACATAAGAATGCAATAAATTTCAGATCAGATACAGACAATCTTAGCTCTGTGTATCATACGCTAATTAGATGATCGCATGTATGAACTGATTGGACCAGGTAAATGAAATGTAAACATCTGATATTGAAAAATTGCCAAGCAATTCCTAGAATGCAAAGAAAAGACGAAAGTCAAACAGTTTTTTTGTTTCGCTCGCTTGATATCGAGTAAAATATGGAAAATTCAGTGACCAGTTGAATGTTGGGGTGTAAAGAACTATACACGTAAGTTGAAATTAAAATTTAAATCTCTAAACAATAGATTCTAGTCTTTTCCCAGATATGTTTGTCCTGACTCATCACCTGAAAACCAATGTTCTTGATGTACTTTTTAATCTGTGTGTGATTTGTATTTTAATATGTGAATTTTGATGAAAATTTTATATAAATTAATAATAACGGTAAATGTATATTTTAGACAAACTGATGATGGTGGAGAAAGACACCGAAACGTATTTGTAACATTTTAAATAATAAACAGTAAAATTGACTGAAACCCAGGAATACATTGGAATGAATTAAAGTACAGTCAGGAAAATATATGAAACAAATTTATAGATAATTGCAATTTCCTGTTTAAAATGTTTCGAAATCCAGCTAACATGACACTAAATCATTTTCGTGTAAGAGCAATAATCGGTAAACTTCCAGGAAGAGCGCTAAGGCTAATAGGCTCTCGTACTGAATTAAAATTATGGGGTAACCAAAAATCTGCATTAAGAATAAGTTGTGGAGATCAACGAGACGTTAGAGCGAAACTACAATTTTGGTATGAGATGTCAAGACGCAAGACCTTTAATTGTGACGAAAATTAGTGGCAGTAATCTTTCAGAAGCTGAAAAATTTGTTAGATTACAAAGTTACGATGATCTAGTTTTGAAAACATTTTTAAGGGGTTTAGAACCATTTACATCATTTACAATGGGTTTGTTAACCCCAAATTCAATCAAACATTGATCTGAGAAATGCCGAAAGTTTAAAAATTAATGGGTTTAGTTATTGAAGAAGATTTTTTTATGGTATACAACCAGGTAATTCACTAAATGCCCAAACATATAATCCAACACAGAAAAGCATACCACATAAACCATTCCTTAATAATAATGTTCAACCCATAAAAGCATTAACTCCGTTTTACCCAAGACCTATGTTTCAACCAAATTTTAATAATATCAGACCCATTTTCCAAACCCCTCAACCATTTAGGTTCCAAAGACCTTTCAATAATAATTTGGAACTACATCGTCAACCATTTCAAGACATAAACAAACGACATCCAATATTCCCTAAACCAATCAATAACCTAAATAAAGTCGAACCTACGGATTCAAGTTCAGAATATTCAAGTTTCCTTCGAAAACATATACCTAGAACCGAAGCACCAAAACTAAACTGGGTAGCTACGGAAGTATTCAATCAAAATTGAAACACGGCCGATTGAGCCAAATAACCCAGATTACCAAGCCGAGCGAAACCCTCAGTATCAAGTTGACCCAATTTCAAGTAAAAGGCTTGAACAAACATATGACTCCCAATAATATTATCAACACCAACTAGAGCCAACAAAACAAATTTATGCCTTATCCTTTTTCATATGATGAATACATCTTACCTTTTTCATATGATGAGAACATATCTTATGATGACGACCAGAGCAATGAACCTTTCCTCGAGAATTCCATTACATCTGCAAATTTTCCTGTAACGAGTTCATCGGACAACCCAACATAATACAACTCAACACATTGAAATCAAATCTGCCCCTGAAATAAATCCCAACATTTTAATTGATACCGGCAGTACCAAAAGTTTAATGAACCCCTTTTTAGCATACAAATTCTATAACAACCACATATATGACGAAAATTTCAATATTCAAACAGCACATAATATCTTTTTTCTCAACGAAGTAGCGGAAATTCCACTTTTTGACATCTTTAATGTAGACGAGGCACAAATTCTATCTATTTGATTTCAGTGACAAATACGAAGGATTTATTGGAGTAAACCTATTAAATGAACTAAATGCAAAAATGAATGTAAAAACTCAACAACTTTCCACACCATTTAATAACATACCAACAATCCTTGAACCAGAAAATAACTCCCAACAAATCAAAATTGCCAAAATTATAGCACCATAATAGAACCAAGAACTCAAAAAATCGTCAAAATTCCTGTAAATCTAGAAAACGGTTTTGCTATTTTAGGCTATCAAAATTTCGGAAAAAGGCCTAGAAATGCACAAAGCACTCGTAAATGATTCAAACTATTATGCTTTCACGACAGTAACTAACATAAACGAATATCCAGTAAAAATTGATATTTCTGAACCATTTGAAGTTGAAACCATCAATCCAATAAATGAGAATTTTATGGACAAACAACAAATTTTCAAAACATCAAGATAATTCAAAATTAAATTCCTGTGTTTCAGTCAAATAATTGTTTAGTAGTAGTAAACATCATTATTCTAAGACATTTCGGTGTCTTTTTCCACCATCATCAGTTTGTATGCATAGTTGTTGCTACCTTCAGTTTTGGCATGAAATTCTAAAATTCTAGAAGAATTTCACAGCAAGGGATCTTTTTTCGACACTTACTGGCCAGAGTCGCATACAAAACATTGAAAGAGCACTTTCTCTGCAACGGGCGATAGTTTATTCATTTATACACTATACAATTCGTATATTTATTTTTTAAATTTCAGTTCACTTAATTATACACACGTATAATTGCAGTACAAGTGCAAAAGCAGCATACAGATCGTATGAAAGTTCAAATCAGTAACTCAGTCAGAACTAAATGAGTGAACAAGTTTGGTTACGTAGCTGGTATGTACTATTACAAGTTGTAGAGCGAAAAGGTGCGAAGAGATCCAATTTCGTGCAGTGTTTGTCTACCTTTCACAACATTTAACAATTATAGTGACTAGACTGGTTATCAGGTCAACAACAAAACGCTGACTCGTCCATCAGATTCTAACAACAAATCAATTGTGAATCCAAAAAGTTGCCGTTGACTATTGCATATTCAACTGCAACGTATTGTTTAGTTTCTAGCGTCTATCTCACTTTAAAGAATTTTATTAAGAACCAATGAGTGTGAGAGGCGAACGAATGACGTAGCTACTGAAGCATTTGTAATTCTATTACCAATTGATTTAATTTGAGTAGTAGTAGTAGTAAACATCTTTATTTCTAAAAAAGGCTATCGACCTATCGGTCTTTCTGCCCTTGTTTAGTACGTATAGTCTTAATCTAAATAAACAAACAAAGATAAAAATTCTCTAATTCTAATGACAAGAAAATTTTTTTTTATTGTCCTGTAGTCAGTTGCGTTTGCGTCTTATTCGTGTTATTAGTTTTAGTGAAATTTGTTCTCTTGTTTGTATATAACGTTTTGTCATTTCTGTTCCGTTGGTCATGAGTATATATCCATAGTCTAGCAAGGGTCTACAAATAGCTTTATATATTTTGGTGGCGGTGTTTGTGCTAATTCCTCTGTCTTTGTAGGTTAGTGAGCGAAAGTGTTTTGTTCTTTTTATCGTTTCTGTTCTGATGTTTCGTATGTGTATAGTAAATTTAAGTTTCTGGTCAATTGTGAATCCAAAGTATTTTACGTCGTTTTTTGGTTGTGTCGTTTGGCCGTCTGCAGTTATTGTAGGGGAGTCAGCGTTGAGTCTGTGGTTTGTGCGCAGAAGTTGGTTTTTTGACGCGTTTGGTGTTAGTCTCCATTTATAAAACCATGTCATTAATTTGAGTAATTATACACATTTTATCCATTGCCACGGAATTTTATTTTAGGAAGGACCAGCAAATCTGGAAAGAAGATCAAATTTAAACATTGATCCGCTTTCCCGCGTTTGGGTTGATCTTTATAAACGATCAACCGTGTGTTAGTCAGAATAGCTAGCTTCTCACTAAACACAAATTATTTCACTACCCTATACCTAGCTAGAGCCTTCCATCAGTTAGAAGTAGATTCAAACGACATTGAAAAAACAGCATTTTCGACAGAAGAACATTACGAATTTAAAATAATGCGTTTCGGATTAAATAACGCATCGTCAACCTTCCAACGAGTCATGGACAATGTTTTAAGAGGATTACAAAATGAAATTTGTTCCACTTATTTAGACGACATAATTATTTTTAATACCTTATTAGACGAACACATAGTCAGACTCAAATCAGAATTTGATAGACTCCGAGAAAGTAACCACAGAAGCCAATTAGATAAATTAGAATTCTTGAAGCAAACTGTTCAATGCCTTGGTCATATTATGACATCAAACGGAGTAAAACCCAATCCTGACAAAATAGCTGTTATAAAAAAAATTCCGATACCAAAAACACAAAAAGACATTAAAATATGTTTAGGATTATTAGGTTACTACGGGCATATCCTGATTTTGCTAAGATTGCAAAACCATTAACTAAATGCGTCTAGAAAGGAACAGTCGTTATTCATAATGAAGACTGTAAATTCATTCAATTTAATCCCAAAAAAACTCCTGGATTCCAGTCAATTTTATTGTTTATTATTTAAAATGTCACAAATACGTTTCGGTGTATGTGTGTTCTTTCTCCACCATCATCAGTTTGTCTAAAATACACATTCACATTCATCATTAATTTAAAAAAAAATTCTATCAAAATTCACATACTAAAATACAATTGACACACATATTAAAAAGTATATTAAAAACAATAGGTTTTCAGGTGACCAGTCAGGACAATCATGTCTGGGAAAAAACTCCTCCGTCACATCTGACTGGCTATTGAAAACCATATTTTGTTCGATAT
Source organism: Dendroctonus valens (assembly GCA_024550625.1). Lineage (NCBI taxonomy): Eukaryota > Metazoa > Arthropoda > Insecta > Coleoptera > Curculionidae > Dendroctonus > Dendroctonus valens. The sequence goes on from JAJTJO010000622.1 coordinate 809,114, forward strand.
CGAGCGAGAGAATAAAGAAACTGTTTATATTTCGTTTTTCTTTGCATTCTAGGAATATCAATTGCTCTGCAATTGTTCAATGTAAGGTGTTTATATTTTATTTACTTCGTCCAATCAATGTATGCATGCGCTCATTTAATTAGTGTGTGATATACAGAGCTAAGATTGTCTGGGTCTGATCTAAAATTCATTGCATTCTGATGTTTTTTAATATGTAGCATTTCATGGATTCTTCCCTGGAGGGGAATGTCGATCCGACTGCCATCAAGGAGGATCTGACAGACAAAGGACTGGAGGTGAGAAGTGTCTTCAAAATGAAGACACTCTTCAGGCCGCTCTACCTGGTCGTCACTAACGACAAGGCAACCCTCCGAAGGCTTAACGCCGATGCCAGGGTGGTGTGCAGTGTCAGGGTTTCGTGGGAAACCCGCAAAAACCGGAAGACCCTGACACAGTGTCGTCGATGCCAGGGCTGGGGCCATGTCTCCGGGAACTGCCACCGGGACTTTAAATGCTCCCGATGCGCTGGGGGGCATGAAATCACCGCCTGCCCCGTTGGAGCTACACAAAAATGCGCTAACTGCGGTGGGCCTCATCGTAGCTTTGACGAGGCTTGCCCAGTCTACATTTATAAACAGGCGCAAGTCCCGGCGGAGAAGCAGCGTTTCGTCCCTGCTCCTCTTCCAACGAGGCCAGCCTGGAGCCAAACCAGTCGAGCCCCTGGCCCGATCCACCCTTCACCCTTAAGCAGCAGGACCATGGCGCCAAGTCACACCAACAGGACCATGCTGCCCACGCCACCGCCTTCATTAGCGGAGTTTCCTCCGCTGAGGCAGCACGAAGCTGTCCCGACGAGCTCCGCCCACCCAGCCCATGGTATAAATGGGAACGCGGTGGCCATGCTGGGCAGTGTCCAGCGGGAATTCGCCGAGCTGTCGTAGCAAATCAACTTGGAGGAGGTGATCAAGGCTGTAAGATTTTACAGCGCTGCATTGAGGAGTTGCGTCTCGAAGACAGACAAATTCCTAGTCTCAGCGCAGTTCTTCAATGAAGATATTAACAGCTTCGATTTTTAAGCCCTGATTTTGCCAAATGTGCCCTATGAGGATAGGAGAATGGAACTCATGCGGACTCCGGAGTCGTCTCGGTGAGTTTGTGCACTTCCTTCGGACCGAGGAGATCGACGTGGCGTTGATTGTCGAAACATGGTTGCGCCCCGGGGATATACTTAGGATTCGGGGGTACAGGCTCGAACGTGCCGATAGGCCCGGTTTAAGGGGAGGGGTGGCCATAGCGGTCAAAACGTCAATTCCATACAGGAGACTGCCACACAGGCAGTCATCAATAGAGAACGTCGGCGTTGAACTTCCTGATGGAGTTTTGATCTACTGTGGCTATTTCTCCACCGTACGCTTACAGGCCGCTGGTGTCGATCCATTCTTCAGCAACACCAATAGGGTGTTGCTAATGGGAGATTTCAACGCCCGCCATCCACTATTCAATAACCCTGGACATAAAAACGCAGCCGGCAATTTTCTAGCCGACTACGTTCGCGACAATGGCCTACTCGTTATGCCCACTTCATCCCCAACGCATTACCCGAACAGTGAAGGGAATCCATCCTACCTCGACTTCGGAATTGCCAAAGGACGCACCAATCTCACGGAGATGGTGATTATAGACGCCCTCAGCAGTGACCATTTGCCCATTTACCTCGACATTAGGGATTTAAAGCGCACACAAACTAACGACTTTCGATATTCATACGAAAATTTCGATTTTCGCGAATATCGAAAACGACTACAAGACCTGACGTGTATTCCGGGCCAGATTGATACTGTCGAAGCTCTAGAGCATGCGGTAAAAGGTCTGACCAGGAATATACAACGGACACAGCAAGCTTTGGCCAAAAAAGTTCCGAACAGACCGCGGCACGACAATCTTCCTGTGGAAATTTTGGACCTCATTAAGGCGAAAAATCGAATCAGGAAGCGTTGGCAGCGATTCAGGCAACCTGCCGATCGCATAATGGCAGCAGAGCTTGCACGAGACATACAGCGCGAAATCTCCGCATACAGGAATTATACCTGGGCGGAGAAACTGCGAAATCTGACTCCCCGTGACAATTATCTGTGGAAACTGTCGAGAAGTCTGCGAAAAGGCTATGAGCAAGTCCCCGCTCTTGAAAAAGAGGGGCGGAGTTATATTACCACCAGTGACAAGTGCGAGCTGCTCGCCGACTTTTTGGCAGAAGTACACAAGGTCCAACCAGCCCTTCAGGATAACGAAATAGAAAGACAGACCGCAGTTTTTGTAGAACGGAAGTATCCTATACCACCCTCGATTTTGCATTCCTATATAACAACCCCGTCGGAGATACAATCGTGTCTTCGGCGCCTCCCTAGCCGAAAAGCCCCCGGGCCAGACGGCATCCCTTATCTACTCCTCAAAAACTTACCGCGGAAAACTATTGTGCTAATAGTACAAATAGTCAACGCAGTCCTTAAATTGCAGCACTTCCCACAGGACTGGAAAAACGCTGTAATAATCCCCATCTTAAAGCCGGGCAAAAACCCGACCGAACCCGCCTCTTATAGGCCAATTTCCCTCTTGAACACCCTCGGCAAATTAACCGAGAAGGTCATCCATTCGAGATTACAGGCAGCAGCCGAGCTTCGAAGTTTAATCCCGGATGAGCAGTTTAGCTTTCGACCAAGACACAACACAACGCTGCAGACTGCTAGGATCGCAACGGATGCCTATGCAGCATTTAATAAGCTTCAAAGTACGGTTATGCTGCTTCTCGACATGCAAAGGGCCTTTGACACAGTCTGGCACACAGGCCTGCTGTACAAGTTGTTTGCCGTGCATTCACTGCCACACTACCTAGCGTCTTACCTAAAAAACCGTTCCGTCCAGGTGAAAGTGGAGAATTCCACTTCTGCCAAAAGACGCATCGCGGCAGGAGTACCACAAGGAACAGTGATTTCGCCGCTGCTGTATACATTGTACACAGCAGACATTCCAAAACTTCCCACTACAAAAATAGCACTATACGCTGATGATACGGCATTCTACGCATCGTCTTTTTATGCTCAGGCTGCGAAATCTCGCATTGCACATCACCTGAGTTTATTGACGCCGTATTTTGACAAATGGAAACTTAAAGTGAATCCCAGGAGGACGGAACTTATTATCTTTTCGCGCAAATTCACTAACAATAAAATCTTATCACCACTCGTCGTCCAAAATACTCCTATCAAACCAACAAAAGAGGTGAAATACCTGGGATTCAAACTAGACGCCCGACTCCATTTCAATAAGCATGTTGACTATGCTGTACAAAAGACTGCCATGGCCCGAAGAAAGTTGTACTCTTTTCTGGCGCCAAATTCTTTCCTATCACCTCGAAATAAACTTCTGCTCTACACCTCCACTATAAGGCCCATACTGACCTACGGCTCCCCTGTCTGGCACTCTGTCTGTGATTCCACGAGACGACGTTGTTCAAAGGACCCAAAATAGGTTCCTGAGAGGCGTCATATCAGCTGACAGAAACACCAGAATAACCGAAATGCACGAAGCTACAGGGATGGCCTATATAGCCGACTATATAGATACCATCGCTGAAAAATTTTATCATAGCGTAGTGCAAGGCTCAGTCCTCACGCGAAATATCACCCAAGTAAGAGCAAACGATCGCCCAACCCATGGTCCCCTGTATAAGCGACTTCCCATATTTTATGAGGATTTTGTCCCTGACAGTACGTGACGACAAACAAACATTGCCTGCCAGTTGCAGACAGTCGTTTCTAGCAGGCTGGAAACGCACAAATCCAACATAACGTGACTTGACGGGTTCATCCTGCCTCGTTCTGGCTGGTTCTTGCACCGATCGGGGCGGGGGCGGATGGATTTGGTCATCTAGTTGAAACTGCCGGCGGTTAACGCCACGGCTGACAGTATCAAACTTAAAGGTCGAAGCAAAAGGGGTTTTTGGCTTCCCTTCAGGAAGGCCTATTTTCCTTAATGAATGCCCCTCGAATAAAACCAAACCGCCACTTCAAGACTATCTCCTGACGTTGTCTTGCGTATGGCTAGCTCGGGAATGTCCATGTTAGGGCACTGCCCAGGTAATGGACGACTTAGCGCGCCTATTTAGATCATGGGCAAAGAGCAACCGGCCGAACATCTGGCTAGACATGGGAGTTATGTTTGTTAACTTTGTTTGTGAATTTTATTAATGGGAATGTTCAATAAATTTTTATCTATCTATATATCTCTCAAGGTTCAATACCAAACTATAAACCCGTAGCATATGCATCTCGAACTTTAAATGAAACTGAATCTCGATATTCAACAATCGAAAAAGCGTTGCTTGCTATAGTATGGGGATGTAACACATTTCAGAGCATATCTATACCGAAGAAAGTTCACTATCTATTCAGATCATAGACCTCTAATTTGACTAATTAACTTAAGAGATCCAAATTCAAAATTACTTGGTTGCAGATTAAAATTAGAAGAATTTGATTATCAAATCATATAAAAAAAGGAAAACAAAATACGACGCAGATTGTCTTTCTAGAGTCATTGTCAATGCTACAGAAACAGAATCTACACTCAATAACCCTGGTGAGATTAGGAAAATCAACGAATTAGGAAAATCAAGAAATTTTCCATTATATTAATGTCTTCTCAGAAATTTCAAACACTAATGAATTGAAAAGTTTGGATGAAATTATGCTATCACTCATTCAAATTGATCTTCAAAAACGAAAACATCCTAAAATAAATATAATATCAGACATCACTATTAGAAAAGCAAATAAACTATCTTCGACAAACCGTTCAAATAAAGAAACTTAGGAAAATCACAAAATTCAGCAAACACAAACACTAACAAACAACACAATGACATGGTTTTATAAATGGAGACTAACACCAAACGTGACAAAAAACCAACTTCTGCTCACAAACCACAGACTCAACGCTGACTCCCCTACAATAACTGCAGACGGCCAAACGACACAACCAAAAAACGACGTAAAATACCTTGGAATCACAATTGACGACAAACTTAAATTCAGTAAACACATACGAAACATCAGGGAAGAAACAATAGAGAGAACAAAACACTTCCGATCACTAACCTACACAGACAGAGGAATTAGCACAAACACCGCCACCAAAATATATAAAGCTATTTGTAGACCCTTGCTAGACTATGGACATATACTCATGATCAACGGAACAGAAAGGACAAAACGTTATATACAAACAACAGAACAAATTGCACTAAGACTAATAACAGGAATAAGACACCCCCAAAACCCACTGCACAACCCCTCCACCCAACTACTATACGAACGCACAAACATGACAAAGATTTCGGAAAGACTCATACATCTACAGAAAAAATGGACAAGCCCTACAACTGGACCATACTGAATCCCTTTTGTCTTACAAGACCAACCAGACAATCCCGCTTCCGTTTCCCTACATCAACGTTACTCGAACACTTACAAACGCAACTGACTACTGGACATTGAAAGAATTTTTTCTGGTCATTAGAATTGGGAAGTTTATTTAATCAGATTATTAACCTAGAATAAGAGAATTTTTATCTTTGTTTTTTATTTAGATTAAGACTACATGTATTAAACAAGGGCAGAAAGACCGATAGGTCGATAGCCTTTTTTTATAAATAAAGATGTTTACTACTACTACTACTGTTCTACTTGCTAAAATATTTACAAAAAATAATGCCTTCATTTTTCAGCCAACGTCAACAAATGATACTCGTTTTCGATTTACATTAAAACTTGCCACTGCCTTACTGACAATCTGTGCTGTAACAACTTTCCTAGTGCTTTCGAAAACAAAGTGCTGCAAATTTTGGAATCCACACACTATTAAAGGCATAATTTACTTTAAATGAGACATTATGTTTTGTGAACAACACATCTCAACTTGAACTTTATTTTCAATTAATTGAGTAACTTTATTTCTATCCACTAAATTATAAAGTAAATTAATAATACATTGTATATTTTATTTATTTTAACTAAATGGAAACGGGTATGAACACAAATAACAACTAACACAAACATTGGCCACTTTTGACTGCAGATCTGCATCCTACATTAAAAAACTGTAATTTTGTATTATTTTGTTTGTGCTGGTACTTATGGGAATTGATTAACTTAATATTGCAGTAAAACTTCCTTGTTCCGAATACTGGAGCCATTGTAGGAGGGAATTCAATTTTGGAAAATTACACTGTTAATAAACTTTTGTTTTGCGTACGATTTATCCAAAATTTTCAACTTACAATTAATATATATGTAATACTGTCATCTAATAACATAACAGCAAAAAGCAGCTAATTTCGCGCTTGTTGCATTCAAAGTATCAGTAAAAGTGCTTCTAGCTTATGTGATCGGACTTTTTAGATTTCTGTTAGAATTACACGCAAAGCAAATTAAACCAAAGCCAAACAAAAGGCGTAAATGATTTAAGGGAAATAAGTAATAACTAGGTGTTAGCCTATATTCACAACTCTTACGGTCTCAAGTAATTGGAATAAGATTTAGTTAATTAGACAGGTTTAAGAAAAAAGTCAAAGCATTCAAAGTTTAGAGCAAAAAATAGTCAATGTCTCTACAACAGCAAATAAATTTTTCTAAACCCAAATTACTGCTGCCTTTTACGAATCTAAAGAAACATTAGTATGGAATCTAAATCTGCAATCCAAAGTTGGGAATCCGATTTAGGAATTTTAAGTTGCCTGTTACATCGCTCATAGAAGTTATAACGTGGATACCAATGTTGGTATGTCCTGGAAAGTTTTCAATGCCACAGCCTTTCCAGCATGGAATGTATTTTCAAAATATTTAATGTTTCCATAGTTTATATGCAACTTACATTTGATACAGCAGTATACACATAAGATAACAATATATAATACGTGGTGTTTGAAAGCGAAAGAGCAATATTTTAATCACTTTTTTACACTCAAAAATAAATCCAGTTTCTTAAGTAAACGATACCACCAAAGTGCAGAATGGATATAAAAGATGTTGACAGTAAATATAGGTTTTTCTTGAAACCACCCGAAAAGCCTTTAGTGAAATTTTGCCGTATATTGTTGAGAAAATAATAGTTCGCTACTGCATTTTTCAATTCAATGCTAAATAAGGCTAGGTGCACAACAAAATTAATCTTGCTTTTATAGGTTTAATAGTAGTGCGTTCATCGTACATAGGCTGGCTTTATTATTGGCTAACAAAAATGCAAAATTTATAACTGTTCCTATTTTATTAAACATAAAAGTAATTAAACATTTTAAATGAACTATTGCATGTTCATCCCATCTTGTACATTATCGACATTGACCAATTGTCCCACCCACTGATAAAACGTCTCATTGAATCCACTTTTAAAAACAGTTTTGCTAATTTCCTACAATTAACTCACTATTAAAGCATAATGATGTTATTTTCGGGCATCGAATGGGAACGTGGTTTCAATAATGTCCCCTACGCATGAAATGTCTAGTACAAGCTATAAATGGCAGTGGGGTTTTGTTCAATGTGCCTGATCGACGCTATAGCTTAAATCTCAGTACTAGTTTGAATAGCAATAAATACCACAATATTTCTCTCCACGACAATATAGGCATTGCTTTGGATTATTTGATGATTCATTTTTGCGTTTTCAATATTTCTAACAACTTATACATCACATTCGTTTGTCTATTAGCTAAAGCAACTTGCCATAATGTTTTTCCTTGATCATTACGAGCATTTGCAATAGCTAGTAAGTCGTCAGATGTCACTGATCTTAATTTGTTAATAGATTCTATATTACCATTTACGATCTCCCGAAATAATTCTTCGATTATTCTGAGCAGGTTAATGATGTTTTGGTCCTTAGAAATATCAGCAGGTGTTTCACCTGCTCTGTTTCCAATTTTATAAGCGGCACCATGTTTTAATAAGGATTGTACTAATTCCCCGAAGCCGGCTTTAGCTGCAACATGCAGTGCCGTGCTACCACTGTAAGCAGTTTTAGCATTAACAAAGTTATTTAATTCTGTATGCCCAATATGTTGTAACAAAAGTTCAGCAATTTTTTTATTACCTATAGAACTAGCTGTATGTAGCGGAGTATTACCTTTATTAGTAACTGCAGTGACATTAGCACCATCTTTTAATAAGAGGCTTACAATATCTATGTGTCCAGCGCTAATAGCGAAATGTAACGGTGTTCTTCCATCAGTATCTTTATCATTTGAATTAGCACCATCTTTTAGTAGACGCTGAACAGTTTGTAAATCACCTTGACTAGCAGCAATGTTGATGTCTTTTTGGAGATGTAGTAGAACATCAGATGATTTGATACCAAAATAACTTAGTTTCCTATTAATTATTTCCATATTTTTTGAAATATTTAAAACAACCGTATGAGTCGATCCAAACGCAATTTTTATTTTATCAAAGCATTCTTTGTATGCTTTAAGAGCATTTGTGAATTTGCCTTGAGCGAAAAACATGTTTGCTAAGGTATACTGACTATTTAAGACTTGTAGATGGTTTGATGGTAACGCAGTTTTCTGGATATTTAAGACCTCTTGTACCGTTTGCAAGGCTTCGGGGTATTTACGCTGCGCCGCGAGTACGTTGGCTATGCTATTCAACGTTCTCAATGTATCACTATGATTAACACCTAAAATTATTTTCTTCTTTTTAAGCACTTGTTGAAAGATTTCCAAGGCTTCTTCATTTTTATGTTGACTCGCTAGAACCGTTGCTATATTGTTTTCGGCATTAACAGTGTTTACATGATATGTGCCAAGAGATTGTTCCCTCGCTTCAAAAACTGTCTTGTTGATACATAAAGCTTCTGCAAAATGTCCCAGCCTCTTTAAGACCAATGCCATGTGAAACTGAGTATTTAAGGTATATATATCATTTGAGCCAAGCACTTCTTTTTGCTTTTCATATACTTCTCGAAAAATACTCAAGGCTTCTTCATCTCTACCTTGCCTATGTAGAACTAAAGCGATATTACTTCTCGTTTCTAAAGTCGTGGGATTATGCACACCTAACATTTCTTCTAATTTCTTATAAACTTCTTCAAAAATGTTTAAAGCGCCTTGGTAATGTCCTTGTTTATACAAAGTTATGGCTATATTTGTTTGAATATCTAGCGTGCCTGGATTGTCTGGTCCAAGTATCTCTTTACGACTTTCCAATGCACATCGGAAAATTTTTAACGCTCGTTGGTAATTTCCTAGCACCAAAAGTGTTGAAGCCTCATCAATTTGAGCGGATACGTCAATTTGAAATATTTGTTTCAACTCGGCGACTTCTGAAAATTTGCTCTGTATTGCAGCTACTACCAAAGTTTTGTTCTCCTTATTACGAGCGCACATCACTGATTTTATCGTATCAATACGCTTTATTTTGTTCAAGTCCTTAATGACACCAGTTTTACCAGTGTGGACCTTTTGAAAACAATCACTAATTAACTTAAGTAAAACGCCAATATCTGTGTCTACACTGAAGTCTGATGGTGTCTTGCCGCTGGCAGAAATTGCATTGTATATTGCGCCATAGGATAGTAGAGTTTTTACAATTTCTAAATGTGAGAATTTCACAGCATAATGCAATGGAGTGAAATGATTCTCATCGACCACATTAGTGTTGGCTTTATTCCGTAATAGAATTTTTACAACGTCGTGATGGCCTTTCCAGGTAGCATAATGTAATGGCGTCAAATTCTTCTCATTTTTTGAATCAATTACTGCTCCTGACCTGATGTGATTCTCAACATCTAAAGAGATATTACGTTTGACAGCCTTAAACAATCTAACAATTGATTCTAATAAATTGACAACGTCTTCCTTCCTAGCTAGGTCCAATGGTGTGTCAACATCCTTATTAACAGCATTATAGATTGCGCCATTTTGTAATAACACTTGGGTAACGTCTTTACAACCAAACCAAGCAGCTATATGCAAAGGAGTGTTGCAATCTTTATCTTTAGCGTTAATATCCGCACCTTGCGTTATTAAATATTTCACAACGTTTAACTGACCTGCCATTGCAGCATAGTGTATTAATGTCTGATTAGCTGTACCAAGCTCATTAACACTTAATCCCTTACTAATAAAAAACTTGACAGTCGCTTCATGGCCTTCAAAGGCTGCAATATGTATTGGCTTTGAACCTTGACTATTTACGGCATCAATGCTACATCCTTTATCTACTAAATGGCTTACCACTTCTAAGTTGCCTCGCTGTGAAGCAATGTGAAGTATCGTAGCATCGTTATTGCCTTTAGAGTTCATATCTACCGTTTTATGCTCCAGTAACAATCTCACCACTTGAAAATGATTTTGCCAAACTGCGAATTCTAAAGCCGTTCTGTTGTCTTTGTCTTTATTATTAACTTTTGCTCCATTCCTTAATAGAACTGAAACAACATTGACATGGCCTCGACCAGCAGCCATATGTAATGGAGCCCCAACGTCATTTACTAAGTTAACATTGGCTCGGTTTGCTATTAAAATATCTGCAACGTCTTCGTGGCCTTCACATGCTGCAGAAAATAATGGTGTTCCTCCATTGTAATTCCTAGCGGTAGCATTGGCTCCCGCTGTTAATAAAACACTTAATATCTCTTTATGGCCTCTTCTGGCAGCCACATGTAACGGTGTAACACCTAACATTCCAATATTAACACGGGCATTACTTTTCAGCAATAGCTTTACAATATCTTTATAACCAAAATCCACTGCCATTAATAAAGCTCTTCCTTCTTCTGCATTAACACTGGCTCCATTTGCAATAAGTCCTTCGGCGATCTCTTTGTAGTTATGATTAATTGCACAAACCAATGGTGTTAGGTTGTCACTATTAAAATTAACATTGGCATTGTTCGCTATCAAAATATCTACGATTTCTTTATGACCACTATCCACAGCCAAAAGTAACGGTGTCACACCTTCAGAAACTTCCACGTCGATCTTGACTTTTTTTCTTATTAAAAGGACCACAATCTCTTTGTGGCCTCCTACAATAGCCGCATGCAGAGGTGTCATACCATACATTGCCACGGTATCAACTTTAGCATTATTTTCGATTAAACAAGCGGTAACATCTTCATGTCCTCCTCGAGCAGCCAAGTGCAATGGAGTCGCGCCACTGTTAGATCTCACATCAACTTCAGCTTTATTTTTAATTAAAAGAGCAGTGATATCTTTGCTACCGTGTATTGCAGCTGCGTGTAATGGCGTATTTCCAACCAGATCCTGAGCACTAACTTGAGCATTATTCTTTAGTAAAAGTTCAACAAACTCTTTGTGACCTTGACGAGCAGCAATATGTAATGGTGTTATATTATGAACGGTTTTATCATTTACAGCTAATCCATTTTGTATTAAAATATGAGCAACAGTCGTATGACCATTCTCTGCTGCATAATGTAATGGTGTCCACTTATGGTTATCTTTAGGGAAAATATTTACTTTATTCTTGAGTAGAGTAGCAATCACTTCTGCGTGCCCACTCTGTGCTGCAAAATGTACAGCAGTCATACCTTCAATTGTAGCAATTCCAGCATTTGCCTTATTAACCAGCAAAGCTTCAACAATATTCTCAGATCCGTATCGTGCTGCGTAGTGTAAAGGTGTTTGATCACATACTTTATCAACATTATTAGCATTAGCTCCAGCCTTCAGTAAAACGGTAGCTATTTTCTCATGGCCGTTCGCTAGTGCAGTGTGCAATGGCGTACGACCATTTATACATCTGGAATTAACATTTGCGCCTTTCAGAATGAAAACATTCACAATTTCTAGATAGCCATTCTGTACTGCTCCAGTTAATGGTGTAGCCCCTTCATCGTTTGTGGCATTAACATTTGCCCCTTTTTCCAATAAAAAATTAACTAGTTCGAGAGAACCGCTTTCGGCAGCTATATACAGTGGCGTAACTCCAGACATAGTCTCATTGGTATCGACAGTGTCTTCTTTTTCCAGCAAAAACTTTGCAATAGCAACATGATTGTTATATATCGCACAGTGTAAAGGCGAAAGCCCTAGATAATCTTTGGCACTAGTATTTGCATGATGTTTTACAAGTATTTCTACAATATCGTGGTGAGCATTCGCAGATGCAAAATGCAGTGGCGTTCTGTGTGCATTATCAACAACATCAATATGTATATCTGTTTCTCTGATTAAAAATTCAACAATACTTTTCGTTCCATGTGTAGCAGCAATATGAAGAGGACTTTGATTATTTACATCCTTGACATCGACACATAATTGTTGTTCAATCACAAATTTCATGACATCGAGACTTGGCCCAAAAGCAGCAAAATGTAATAAAGTCCACGCGTTAATACTTCTAGCATTAATATCTGCTCCTTTATGAAGATAACTCTTTATAATTTCCAGATTGCCTTTCTTTGCCGCATCAAACATTTTTTCTTGAATAGTAAGAGTCGTAAGGTCTTTAATATAATTATCCTTCAGCTTAAGAAGATCCTCTATGAGCAGCTTGTTGATATTTTTCTTTCTTTTACTTTCTTTGTCGTTGTCTAAAATCAGTTTTTTAGCGTTCAAGATAAGTAATACTGTGGGATCAGATGATAATACATCAGCTATGGTGTTGTAGTGAGCTAAATGATTACGTAACCATTTTCCAGTTAATAGAGGAACGATATCATCTAAAAAATGTTGCTTGGGATTTCGGTGCTTTTTGGAATGATCTGACATGATTGACATGATATCTAAAAGAAGCATTTCTACTGTTGCTTGCAAATTTTCATTCGTCTTGTAATGGGAGATTGTTTCAAATAAACCGTCATCTAATGCATTATTTCTCAAAATGTTTTTAAGTTCAGATAGCTTCAGTTCAAGCTGATTATTATAACGTTCTCCTCTTATATTGTAATTTTGTGTGTGTGAATATACCGAAATAAAGGACATTTTCTCATTCAACTTGTTTTTAAATTCTTCAATCCACTCTATGTCGGTTGTTTGAAATTCAACAAAAATAAATATTTCATAAAATAATATATTTACTTCATCAAAGTTGTCATGTTGTTTTCTTGACATATTACTTCTAAAAATTTTCAATACCAATTCGGCAATTTCCTTTAGACTGTGGGACTCCATTTGGATCGAAATATTCTGTAGCATTTCATTAGCACAGAGTTTAATCCCTCGAATATCATTATCGTTAATTTTCTTCCACTTGAAGTCAGCCAACACCTTCAATAATGCGACCTCCTTAACGAAATCAACCCTGATATTTTTAAATTTAGTGTTTGCAAAATTAAGAATGCTTTCAATTTCAGTAAACAGCTCTTTTTCATAAATTGTTTTGTCAGTTATACAATTGACTAATTTTTTTATGAGTTTCTCAAGCTTAGTTACATCTCCTGGCACTTGGCTGTCTAATTTAACGTTACTTAGTATTCCAACAACTTCTTTTATATCGTCGTAGCTTTCACTGTTAATGATTTTCGTTAGCAACTTTCTGATGATTCTAAGTTTGTTATTATAAAGTATATCTGTAATTACGTTGTCAATGTATTTTATATCATTTTTTATACCAGTGAAAAAGGTATCTGATGCATTATTCTCAATTTCGATTCTCTTTGAGAGAGAACAAGCATGTGACAATGAATTACGTAAAGACATAATTACATTTCGCGTATTTTTTGGCAATACAAGTAAAAGAAGTTCGCATGTAGTGTTCGACAATTTAGGAGATTCTAAGGTGTTTTTAAAATATTCACCGATGACCTGCAAAGCTCTTGTGATTATTAACTGTCCCTCCTTCTTCTTAAGATCAGCCGACAATGCCAAGTTCACATATCTGCTTATTTTCTCTAACGATACGTTATCTCTAATTTGTTGGTAATCGGTATAAAGCTGTCCTAATTGAGGACAAGTGGTAATAATCTCCGCAACCGCATGTTCACGTTTTAAGTTTGGCACATTATCAAATGTCACAATGTTCTTACCATTCAAATTATCTTTTGCTTCTTCAAGTATCTTTGCAAACAATTCCATGTAGGCGAGTAGTTTGTTTTTATTCAATATGGCATTATAGAATAGATTAACTTCTTTTTGATTCATGTGAGAAGAGACAAAACTAACTATGCAAAATTCTATTTCTTCCCAAGGCAGGATATTATAAGTTGACTTCAACCGACGTTTCAATATATGGACATTTTGAGCAATAAATTTTGCTATGAACAGAAACTTTTCATCTACTTGTTCTCCATTTGCGTAATATTTGTTTAACAAAGTAATGTTTTGCAGGACTAACTCAATCCGCTCTCTGATATTAATACAATGATTTTCAACATTTTCGTCTTGCTCAGGATCGTCAGAAAAAGCCCGAAGGTTTATTAGCTCCTCTTCGACAAAAAGTTGTATTTTTTCTGATAATGGCACGTTTTTTAGTTTCAATTCAGCATATGCGCTTGAAAGCAGTTCATCTAATTTCCGGGTATGAATAGCGAAATAATTGCCTGGCCAGTTACTAATGAGCGTATCAAGGAGCTCAACACTTCCTGAACGTACAGCATAATAAAATGCATTGTGGCATGTTTCATCTTCATCATCTGGTAATATAGTAGTTCCTCTGATAGATAAATCACAGGGAGTTTTGTCACAGCTCCCAAGTAGTCTCTCTAAAGCTTTTACCTGATTTCGCTTACAAGCTAAGATAACTGGGTTGGTGCTCTTAAGAAGGTTGTTAGCATTATCATAGTTTATCAAATTTGCCCGACGTTCTGCATCACTGATGTAATCAATGGGTTTGCTGTTGTATTTTTTAGAGCAAGTTAGACCATCATTTGATTCGGCATTGATGAACTCATCGCAAACGGCAATAGCATCGAAGTCGCACTTGTCCATTTTCTAAAACAAAAACACTCATTTAGGTCTAGTTTCTAAGTAAAACTACCTACTATAATAATTGTAAGTTAGAAAAACAAAGTGTTATTCGAATGAATCAAAAACTGCCATTTTCCGATCAGAACTGATGATCATAAAGAAGCACTGTTCTTTAGTAGTAGTAAACATCTTTATTTCTAAAAAAGGCTATCGACCTATCGGTCTTTCTGCCCTTGTTTAATACATGTAGTCTTAATCTAAATAAAAAACAGATATGAAAATTCTCTTATTCTAGGTTAACAATCTTATTAAATAAACTTTCCAATTCTAATGACAAGAAAAAATTATTTTATTGTCCAGTAGTCAGTTGCGTTTGTAAGTGTTCGAGTAGCGTTGATGTAGAGAAACGGAAGCGGGATTGTCTGGTTGGTCTTGTAAGACAAATGGGATTCAGTATGGTCCAGTTGTAGGGGTTGTTTGTCCATTTAGTCTGTAGATGTATAAGTCTTTCCGAAATCTTTGTCATGTTTGTGCGTTCGTATAGTAGTTGGGTGGAGGGGTTGTGTAGTGGGTTTTGGGGGTGTCTTATTCGTGTTATTAGTCTTAGTGCAATTTGTTCTGTTGTTTCTATATAACGTTTTGTCCTTTCTGTTCCGTTGGTCATGAGTATATGTCCATAGTCTAGCAAGGGTCTACAAATAGCCTTATATATTTTGGTGGCGGTGTTTGTGCTAATTCATCTGTCTTTGTAGGTCAGTGATCGGAAGTGTTTTGTTCTCTTTATTGTTTCTGCCCTGATGTTTCGTATGTGTTTAGTGAATTTTAGTTTGTGGCCAATTGTGATTCCAAGGTATTTTACGTCGTTTTTTGGTTGCGTCGTTTGGCCGTCTGCAGTTATTGTAGGGGAGTCAGCGTTGAGTCTGTGGTTTGTGAGCAGAAGTTGGTTTTTTGACGCGTTTGGTGTTAGTCTCCATTTATAAAACCATGTCATTGTGTTGTTTGTTAGTGTTTGGAGTCTTTGAGCTGCTCTCTCAGTAGTTTTGTCATGTACAATAAGTGCCGTGTCGTCTGCGTATTGTAATATGTATGCCGATCTGTCGATTTGATTTTTGTCTGGTAAGTTGTAATTGTATATGTCATGGCAGTATATATTGTAGTGAAACGGTGAGAGCGGGGATCCT
This sequence comes from Dendroctonus valens, assembly GCA_024550625.1. Taxonomy (NCBI): domain Eukaryota; kingdom Metazoa; phylum Arthropoda; class Insecta; order Coleoptera; family Curculionidae; genus Dendroctonus; species Dendroctonus valens. The sequence goes on from JAJTJO010000622.1 coordinate 825,221, forward strand.
TGAGGGAGCCCTTGTTCAGGGCAAAAAGAAAATGACAGTGTTTTGTCAATTCGTACTTGTAGTTGTCTGTTTTCTAGTAAGTTCTTTATGGTGTGTAGTAGATCTGTTGGTGTGTGTAGTTTGTATAGTTTGTATAGTAAGCCCCTATGCCAGACACTGTCAAAAGCCTTGTTAATGTCCATAAACAGGCAAGCTGTCTTTCTGTCAGTTAGGTGGGTAGTTTGTATATTGTTGGCCAAAATAAAGAGCGGATGAATAGTCGAGTGATGCTGTTTGAAACCAAATTGGTAGGTAGGTATATATTTTCCAATCACTTTTTCAAGCCGCTACTTCATTATGTATTCAAAAATTTTGCTTAGTACTGGAAGTAGTGTAATTGGTCTGTAGTTGCTCGGTTGTGTATTGTCCAGTCCATTTTTGGGTATAGGGATTATTAAGCCGTTTTTCCATGTTTCTGGGATTCTGCCATTTGTGATGCAGTTGTTCAATTCAGTTAGGATCAGTTTGTGTGTTTCTTGAGTTAGGCTTTTCAAGAGTTTTGCCTTAATTTTATCTTTCCCCGATGCAGTGTTTTTGATGTGCGCTAGGGCTTCATCGTACTCTGTGTCTGTGATCAGTTTGTAGGTGTAGTTTGGTGAGCTGTTAAAATAGTTCAAGTACCAGTCGTTGATCACGTTCCAGTTGTCATTGTCGAAGTTAAGGTTTGTCGATATGCTGAAGGCCCTTTGATAGTGTCTGGCGAATGCGTCCGCTTTCTCTTTGTCTGTGTAGCGTTCTATTCCGTTTTCGTCAATTGTGTCAGTAGTCCCAGTCTTCCTGTATTGCGCCAGTTTCTTGATTTTTCGCCAGTATGTTTTACCTTTGTCCTTCTGAATTTCTTTACATGTTTCTAGCCATTTGTCTTGTCGGTATTGTCCAATCAGAGTTTTAATGTTTCTGTTAAGTTGGTTCAGTGTCTTTTTTAGGTCGTTATTTTGAGTGTTTGTATATAGTCTGTACAGTTCTCTCTTATGTTTTATTAGTCTCAGTATGTATTTGGGTAGTGTATGTCGGTAGAAAGCATTTTTTATTTCCGGGCTAAATTTTCCTATGGCTAGTGAAAGTTGTTGTTGTATGGTTTCTATTGAAATGTGCTGTGCTTGTGATTGAATGTAGTCATGTATATGTTGTTTTACTTTGTCTATGTCAGTCTTTGTTAGGTTTAAGTTTTTCTCTATAGGAGGTGTATTGGAGGTAGGTTGCGTATGTTGTAAGTCTATGTTAAACGTAATAGCCAGGTGGTCGGATCCCAGTTCGTTGGTTAAGTTTATGTTGTTGATGGTGTTTGTCAAGTTTCTTGTGTGCAGTAGAACGTCTGGTGTTGAGTCTGGGTTTGCGGGCATCAGAAAAGTTGGTGGGGTGTGCTGTTTTATAAAGTCGGAATTTTGCAAACATCTTTTAAGTTGTTTCGTTTTGTTTGTATTCAAGTTAAAGTCGCCCACAATTATTGCATATTTATAGATGCTCGCTTTAGTCAATATGTTTTGTTCTAGGTTGGAGTGTGGGTGTATGTATGTCAGAAATATGTGTATCCGGTCGTTTAAGTAGGGTATGGTAAAATGTAGACAGTCGTTCAAAGGGTTGTTGAGGGAAGGAGGATTTGCTCTTCCAAGTTTAACTGTTGGTTTTAGGAGAGCTGCGTCCCCGCCCCTGGCATGATTGATGGTATTTCCATGCCTATAGATATACTGCCAATTTCTGTACGTTGGTGTTTGCCTAGTTTGGTTTTAGTCTCTACAAATATGCAGCAGTCTGTGTCGTTTTGTTCTATGTAAGTGTAAATAAGTGTTTTTTTGCTGTTAAGTCCGTTGATGTTCGCGTAAAGTACTTTCAAATTGAGTCTTGTATGTTTGTTACTGTCTGTCTCACTTGTTCGCAGGGTTCAGTTGGAGAGCGTCCCTCGGGCAGAAGCATGTCAAACATTAGGATGTAGACATGGTTCCCGAAGAAAACAACGGAGGTGTCAATGTGTCTTCTATAAATTGTTTTCGTAGTTTTTTTAGTAGTTCGTCTCTGTTGGTATTGTTTGTCTTGTTAAGTTGATGTTTGTATTTGTTTATGATGTGGTCATGTGTTGTAATGGATGTGTGTATTCTACTTGCCACCGTCGTTGTCTCCGCAATCCCGGACGTACGTTTGTTTGCACATTTTATTTTTACGTTTGGGATTCCGACGATTGGGGCTGTCTGTCGTTTTGGGCACTTCATGCTCCATGCTGCGTGGTCTTTGGAGTTTCATGCTGCGCATTTGGTTGGCAGTGGTTACTCGCATTTGGAAGTTGGATGGGGACCCTGGCACTTGTTGCAACTCGGCGATTGCTTGCAGTCTTCAGTTTTGTTGTTGAACAGGTTGCATTTGGCACATGGCGCAGGCACGGGTGCTGGTGGTTTGCTTTCGGTGATATTGAAAATGCGGCCCAAAAAAAGACCCGCACGGTCGGTCATCAACCTTTCGTAGGTGGATATATCGCCGGTTATTAGCCTCATCATGAGTGTGGGTGCGTTGCGTTCTCGTGAGATTATTCTCTTGCAGAATCTTATTCTGAAGCCTTGCTGCTCCAGGCGTTTCAGACACAAGCTGTCCTCAATATCTAGGTCGACCCCAGTGGCGACGACTGAATACGATGGTGTAATATGGTGGTTTGATCTTTGTTGTCGGATTAGTGGGAGGTTATCATTTTTTTGTAGTTTGAATGTTGTTATCATGTTTTAGTTGTTGTAAAATTTGTGTTGCTATGTCATCATTGTTGGTTTTAATTAGAAAGTGATTATCTTGTCTGATAATCACATCCTTGTTGTTAGGGTTGAGTTCCTCCCATCTGATTGCAAGTTGTACTCTGGTGATGGTCGGCATTGCGTTCGCTGTGAATATTTGCGAATATGTTGGAAATCTTGTTGATGTTGTCTTGCTGTTTGTTGTTTGGTTTTTATATGTTGTAGCCTGATGATCCAACGCTATTCAATTGGCCTCAGGTGTTGGCGTTGTGGGGGTTGGCTGGGTTGGCTGGGTCGTCTTCGGTTTTCTACCCCGTTTTTTTGACTGTGACTTTTTGAACCCACAATCCTGGGAGGCATAATCCGATTCGGATTCTTGCGAACTCCCAGGGTTCATCCTTTCGTTTGAATTAGATTTTTCACTTTTTCACTAGTGGTGTGAGATTTGATTACTTTTGAATACTCGTAAGGACTAGTTATTTTTGGATTCAATACTCGTTACTTGACTCGTTACTTCGGACCACTTATTCAAGTACTCGTTCTAGTCTTACCAAAGTCAAGCACCGATATTGTTTTTTTATTAGTGCTATTCAGATTTGTTACACGGATACTTTAGTTGTACAAACTATATGGAACCCTTGAATTTAGGATATATGATCCCCTAATAGATTTATTTACGTCCAAGAATAGAGAAACAGCCAATTTTTAGCCATTCAGTCAGTTGTTAATTGATTCTGTATTGTATTATCTATTGTTATTGTAGATATGTACGCAGTCATTTAGAATCCCCACGTTTGTTAAAACTTGCAGTTTCAAATAAATTGTCTTTTTTAAACAATTTTGGAAAGCAAGTTACTTAACTCTGGGAAGCCAGATGACACACATCAATAAATAAATTGTGGTACAGTAGTAATACAGTGCGACAATTATCAATTTTAATAAACGTCTTTATACAAATATACATTTTTTAAATAAGTTAACATTATCATGTTACATTTTATATTATAAATGGTATTTGTAAAAGCATAATTCAAGATTACCAAGCGACAACGGGCAGCGTATTGAACTTCTCTCAGCTTTATAGAATGGACCGAAAATAAGCTCCTGTTACTGTGACTGTCCTTGCGACGTCAAGTGCGCAATAATAATAACGATAGCTCCACGAATTGAGGTAGATAGTAGACGACCAAGAGGTGCTCGGGGTCCAGACATAGATGACTAAGTATTAGTGATAATAATCAGGAATACTCGGAGCATTGCACAATAACTAACGCTTTCCCAGGCAATTGGGAACAGGAGATTTATCGAGGAACAGCTACAACCCCACCTGTGTCCTGTGTATGTAAGATACACAGGACACACGGAGACATTACATTTCTGATATACCGAACACGGGTACAAATTGAGCAGGAGTTAATTATCCGAATACGAGAAGCTGCTCGAGAAGAGTGCACAATAAGGTGATTCCACGGGCACAAACTTGCTTGGAGTTAAACACAGAAATGTATGCATGTATGTATGTATGTAAACACATCTATTTGATGTTATGATGACAATAAAAGAGCAATTGCTCGTTGACAATATTGACATTTCGAAAAAGTAAATTTCCACGTTTAACGAATCCTGTAGAATTTACCGTTTACACCCTAACCTATTTTAGGGTCACTGTCTCTATTTTTCCAGGGTCGATTTAATAGTGAATATATACAGGGTGGATTTAACTAGTTTGACTAAATTCATACTGTTTACTGAAAATTATTGCGATTCAGACAAATTTGGCTTATCCGACAGTATCCGAAAAAAAAACAGTTTCCGAGGTACTGTTGAGGGGGTTTTAGATCGAGAAATACAAATTATTTCCTATTACCTAGCTTGTGGTTGCTAGAAGACACTAACTTCAATAGTCTGGAGCCACTTAAAACATCAAATATTTTTTGGATTTTAAAATATCGCTTTTTGTTGGAAATGTCTCTGACTCCAATATTTTCTTAATTTGATCTTAAAATAAGCTTTTAATCTTCCTCCGAAGATGGTAGCATAGTCAGGTTGTAATACAAAGTTTCGAAAAAGTGGTAAAACGTTAGTGATTTAACATTAGTTGAGAACGGCACTATACAGAGTGATTAATGTAGTGTGTGCATTATAAGCAGAGACCCGGATCGGAACCGATATGGACCCAAAACCGGAACGGAACCGTTTTTTATTTATGGGCCGGAACCGAAACTGAACCCATATTTTATATTAACACACTGTTAGGTGCTGAACCGAAACCGCAATATTTTTTATCGGTTTTGTCAGTTTTTTTTTTCGGATTCTATTTGCAACGTTTGAAAGAAATTACTCTACATTTTAGAAGCAAATGAAAATAATAATTTACCCTTCTGCAAATGAATATAAAATTATTTCTGTGTTCTGGTGAGCTGCGGTGTCACTATTAATGTGCCGACAAAGGGTCGGCACTTCTCTTAGTTAGTTCCTGGAAGCCTTTTTGAGACATAAAGATTCAGAGCAAATATTTTTAAAAGGAATTTTCTTCACAAGGTTCATTTGTAGCCCTTAACAAAATTGAAAATATTTTAAATTCCTATAAAGTGGAACAAAGCCGCATACACTTACCGAAAAATGAAACGATTTTTGATTTCTGGAAGAAAAAAAATTAGCTTAATCCCGAGTTATACATGCTTGCTCAAGTATTGTTAAGCGTACCGGCAACTCAAGTTATTGTTGAAAGGTTATTCTCAGGATTCAAATTTTTGTTGCCGCCTTCGAGGTCAAATATTAAAGAAAAAAAAAGTTTAGAGGAACAATTATTTGTAAAGACCAACCGACTTTTCAATCGTAAAGAACAAACACGGTACGTTTATACACCATTTTTTAAATTCGTTTTTAAGTTGAATTATTTTAGTTTTTCGATCACCAATTTGAAATTGGAATTTTGGACAAAAGCAACTCCTCAGAAGATGGTGAAGAGTGTGAAGACATGAACCAGGAAGCACAATCTTTAAACGGAAATAAGAGTGAAAGAAGAACGCGCTAAAGTCAGAAAATTCATTAACAAATTACTTTTCAAGAATACTATTAAATTATTTTTACAATTTTTGTATCTAATATTGTCTGGGGTTGCTAGTCCTCCTACCCCCTACCATACAACCAGCCGAAGTACCGTATGAAGCAGTGGATCGTTTGCGCATCTTTTATCTTGTATAATACAACAAGCAAGGAAAGGGATAGTGAAATTCCTAATTAGAGTAACATTTATCTTTGTCCTCGTTCGTTGTTATATATAGATTTTGGAACCGAAATTAACCGAAAAAAAAACCGAACCGGAACGGAACCGAAATTTTAAATTTTGCTTCGCACCGAAAACGGATCGGAACAGTTATTTCGTTTCGGTCCGGGTCCTTGATTAGAAGTCAATCCAACTTGCAGTTGTTTTAGAAACTTCCAATTTTGTTTCCCAACATTGTCTTAAATTCCCTAAAGAAGAAACCGATTTTTTTGCAGATTCGCGTTCTGCGCACGGAACCACTACACTTATTTGAAAACCTTTCTAATTGAAAACATTCACTTTTTTCGTCTCTTGCAATTATCCGTCGATAGCGATAAAAACTTACATCATATTCAAACATTGTATTATTCTCTCTCTTAATTAATCGATACTTGATCGTTTTGTCTCACACACTCTGCTCTTTACCTAGCCCCAGTAAAAATAATCTATAGGTGCTAGATCCGGTGACCTTGGTGGACGCCTTCTGCCAATCTAGCTCAATAAAATTATCGGGGCGAAGGCAAAAAGGGACCAAAGCATGCCCAAAAGTCAACCTCACCTGCACGAATGATGACCTAATATTGATCATCCGGCACATATTGCTGGATAGCAGACGAGGCTCTGGCGACCGAGGCTCTCACGGCGGTACCTATAACCGATAGAACTGAAATTAAGAAGATGTAATTTCATACCCTTGGAGGAAGATAACGGGGAATCACCTCCATTATGCTTCCGAAGAGAACCACGTGAAGACGACATTAAAATCCAGATGTTCCGGAAGTAAAATAATTTCGGCAATCGGATCTCCGGGGGAACAGTTTTGACTGAAGTGAGTGCAACCAGGGTATAAAGACTAAATGCCCGCATAACTATCAATATAGGGACCTGGAACGTACAAACTTTATTCAAAGCGGGAAAGCTAACAAATCTAACTCAAGAAATCAAGAGGCTAGACATAGATATATTGAGAGTCTCAGAAACTTGGTTGCCGGACAACGGAACGTGTACTGTCAATTGAGGCCGCTTCTACTACTCAGGCAACCAAAACAAGAACCACCGAAATGAAGTGGGAATATATATTACAGCTAAATTGTTCCCTTGTAGGACTTAGGCGCACATATGATTCTTCCCATACCCCGACAGATTAACTCTCTTAAAACTCAGCGCTAAACCTGTTAACCTGAATGTTCCAAATGTACGCCCCTACCACAGAGTCAACGGAACAGGAGATTGAAATATTTTATGAAGAAGACAAAGAACTACTCGAACTCACCAAAAACATGAAATGAACACTATAATGGATGACTACAATCCTAAAATACAAAAGGGCAGATCTGAGGACCTAATTGGACCTTTTGGATTAGGAAGTCGAAATGAAAGCGGTGACCGACTGCGGTGACTTCTGCCAAGAGTTGAATATCAAGGTAACAAGTACCTGGTTCTGTTTACCACCTCGCCATTTGTACACGTGGAAGTCTCCAGGAGACAAACCAAACAACATAGTTCTTAACCAGATAGAGTATATACATATCAACACACGTTTTGGAGCCTCTATTAACAGAGCCCGCACATACCCAGAAGCTAATGTACCCTCTGACCGTGTCTTACTTCTGGCTTGTCTCAAAATCAGAATGGCAAAAAAACAGCAGGAATATATTGAAAAAGGAACTTTTTTCCATGGATACTAGAGTTTTTGATAATTAAGAAGCAATAGGTAATAACGTAATGTTAATGAGACAGATTACCTTCAAAAACATTGTGGCCATTCTTCTGATAAAAACACCAAAAAAATGTGAACACAAAAACACGGAAATGATGAAAGGGAGATGCGGTTTAGCGGTTGAAAACGGTTTTTTGTGATTTGCGGCAATACGTGATCTCCTAGCGGAAACCGTTCAATCGAAAAGTTGTAGATAATAAAAAAATCTGAAATTTTTGTATTTAACACTTTTTGACAGAACTTCAAATTAACCATCAATACCTTGCAGTATTGAATTTCTGTCTCACCAATACATGATTTAAATTCCATAAAAATTTGGTATGTTTTTTTGCAGTTCAGAAGATAGATAGATAGATAGATAAAAATTTATTGAACATTCCCATTAATAAAACTCACAAGCAAAGTTAAAAAACATAACTCCCATGTCTAGCCAGATGTTCGGCCGGTTACTCTTTGCCCATGATCTAAATAGGCGCGCTAAGTCGTCCATTACCTGGGCAGTGCCCTAACATGGACATTCCCGAGCTAGCCATACGCACGACAACGTCAGGAGATAGTCTTGAGGTGGCGGTTTTGGTTTTATTCGAGGGGCATTCATTAAGGAAAAAAGGTCTTCCTGAAGGGAAGCCAAAAACCCCTTTTGCTTCGACCTTTAAGATTGATACTGTCAGCCGTGGCGTTAACCGCCGGCAGTTTCAACTAGATGACCAAATCCATTCGCCCTCGCCCCGATCGGTGCAAGGACCAGCCAACACCAACCAGAACGAGGCAGGACGAACCCGTCGACGTAACAGACGAATTCACGTTATGTTGGATTAGTGCGTTTCCAGCCTGCTCGAAACGACGATCTGCTGCGACGATCCTCATAAAATATGGGAAGTCGCTTATACAGGGGACCATGGGTTGGGCGATCGTTTGCTCTTACTTGGGTGGTATTTCGCGTAAGGACTGAGCCTTGCACTCCGCTATGATAAAATTTTTCAGCGATGGTATCTATATAGTCGGCTATATAGGCCATTCCTGTAGCTTCGTGCATTTTGGTTATGATGGTGTATCTGTCAGCCGATAGGACGCCTCTCAGGAACATATTTTGGGTCCTTTGAACACGTCGTCTCGTGGAATCACAGACAGAGTGCCAGATAGGGGAGCCGTAGGTCAGTATGGGCCTTATGGTGGAGGTGCAGAGCAGAAGTTTGTTTTGAGGTGACAGAAATGAATTTGGCGCCAGAAGAGAGTACAACTTTCTTCAGGCCATGAAAGTCTTTTGTACAGCATAGTCAAGATGCTTGTTGAAGTGAAGTCGGGCGTCTAGTTTGAATCCCAGGTATTTCACCTCTTTTACTGGCTGGATTGGAGTATTTGCACCATGAGCGGCGATAGGATTTTATTGTTAGTAAATTTGCGCGAGAAGATAATAAGTTCAGTCTTCCTGGGATTCACTTTAAGTTTCCATTTATCGAAATACGGCGTCAATAAACTGAGGTGATGCGCAATGCGAGATTTCGCAGCCTGAGCATAGAAAGACGATGTGTAGATAGCCGTATCACCCGCGTATTGTGCTATTTTTGTAGTGGGAAGTTTTGGAATGTCTGCTGTATACAATGTATACAGCAACGGCGAAATCACTGTACCTTGTGGTACTCCTGCCGCGATGCGTCTTTTGGCAGAAGTGGAATTCTCCACTTTCACCTGGATGGTACGGTTTTTTAGGTAAGACGCTATAAGGGAAACTAGGTAGAGTGGCAGTGAATGTACGGCAAACAACTTATACAGCACGCCTGTGTGCCAAACTGTGTCGAAGGCCCTTTCCATATCGAGAAGCAGCATTACCGTACTTTGAAGTTTATTAAATGCTTCAGAGGCATCCGTTGCGATCCTAGCAGTCTGCAGCGTTTTGTTGTGTCTTGCTCGAAAGCCAAACTGCTCATCCGGGATTAAACTTCGAAGCTCGGCTGCTGCCTGTAGTCTCGATAGGATAACCTTCTCGGTTAATTTGCCGAGGGAGTTTAGGAGGGAAATTGGCCTATAAGAGGCGGGATCAGTCGGGTTTTTGCCCGGCTTTAAGATAGCAATAATTACATCGTTTATCCAGTCCTGTGGGAAGTGCTGCAATTTAAGGACTGCGTTGACTATTTGTACTATTAGCACTATAGTTTTCCGCGGTAAGTTTTTGAGGAGTAAATAAGGGATGCCGTCTGGGCCGGGGGCTTTTCGGCTAGGGAGGCGCTGAAGACACGATTGTATCTCCGACGGGGTTGTTATATAAGAATGCAAAATCGAGGGTGGTATAGGATACTTGCGTTCTATGAAAACAGCGGTCTGTCTTTCTATTTCGTTATCCTGAAAGACTGGTTGGACTTTGTGTACTTCTGCCAAAAAGTCGGCGAGCAGCTCGCATTTGTCGCTGGTGGTAATGTAACTCCGTCCCTCTTTTTCAAGAGCGGGGAATTGCTCGTAGCCTTTTCGTAGACTTCTCGACAGTTTCCACAAAGAATTGTCACGGGGAGATAAGTTTCGCAATTTTTCCGCCCAGGTAAAATTCCTGTATGCGCAAATTTCGCTCTGGATGTCTCGTGCAAGTCGCTGCCCTTATGCGATCGGCAGATTGCCTGAATTGCTGCCAACGCTTCCTGATTCTATTTTTCGCCTTAATCAGGTTCAAGATTTCCTCAGGAAGGTTGTTGCGCCGCAGTCTGTTCGGAACTTTTTTGGCCAAAGCTTGCTGTGTCCGTTGTATTTTACTGGTCAGACCTTTTACCGCATGCTCCAGGGCTTCGACAGTATCGATCTGGCCCGGAATACACGTCAGGTCTTGTAGTCGTTTCCGATATTCGCGAAAATCGAAATTTTCGTATGAATATCGAAAGTCGTTAGTTTGTGTGCGCTTTAAATCCCTAATGTCGAGGTAAATGGGCAAATGGTCACTGCTGAGGGCGTCTATAACCACCATCTCCGTGAGATTGGCGAGTCCTTTGGCTATTCCGAAATCAAGGAAAGATGGGTTCATTCCACTGTTTGGATAATGCGTTGGAGTTGAAGTGGGCATAACTAGTAGGCCATTGTCGCGAACGTAGAGCCAGCTACGTGGTGATGTTGGGACAGACTTGGGCACTTTACCCCTTTTCTTGGTCCTGGGTCTAAGAAAATGGCTCCCTTGGAAGCCCTGATCTGACTCGGATTCCAGAGAGCTTCCGGGATTCATCACACTTATCGCGCAAACCCGGTAGTTGCCCGATAAGGAATGTTTTAAACTTTATTTGAAAAAACGCACAATACAAATAACGAACACAATTTTATCGAAAATGTCGCACGATTTCGCTTCGTAGCACGTCCACACTCGGCAAACCACGATGCGAGACTAGATAGAAGACTAGTTTGCTAGTTATGTACATTTTTTGAAAAAAAAAACCCTTATTTTCCACGAACAATTGTCTTGATATTTTTTTGTATTTCGAAAGTCTGTAAGTGATAATTTTAATCGTTGTAATGTCTACTTTAAAATGGTCTATGTGACTTCGTAGTTTATTTGTCGTTAAACCGCGTAAAGTGACATATAAGTATAGGTATTACCGGTCATGTACGAAATCCGGCAATATGCCTAGGCATTCTGCAAACTGACCAACTCGACAGACACTTATGATTACTACTTACTTATGATTACTACAGTATGACTGCTGCTTTGGGTAATATGCAAATTGATTACGGTATTTTGGGCAATCTGCAGACTGCCGTGGGCTTTAGTAGGCATGGGTAACATTGTGCTGTGTGGTTTTGTGTTGATGTCGCTCTGTGCGTCAATGCGTTATAACACCTCGCATCTTACGACGCAACACCTTGAATAACACTTAACATTTAAATTCATTCAAGATGGCAGACTTCGGATTACAAGTTCGTGAAGGCCGCGAGCACTACGCGACTCAAGATACTTACCTACCTACTGATGAATTCTTGCTAATCTCGGTTCGGTATCGGTTCTATTAATACCCGAGTTTCGAATGGCGAATCCTAAAAATAATGCAGTGTTGGATAAATTGAAGCACTGACAATGTTGCCTACCCATGTTATAAAATAATATTATTTTTCAGCACGAAATAATCGCAAATGGAAACTATGTCATTTCAGCGATTTTAGACACCTGTTAATTCATCCAAATATTCGGATCTTTTCTCTGAAAATTCGCTTGTGAGATAACTAAACTTTACAAGACGGAAATGTGTTGCGACTTCATTTATGTCATTCATGAAAACAACGCAACCGGCGTGTGACATAGTCTCCCTTCAGTAAAACCAAAGAAAAGAGAGTGAACGCACTGCACCGTATAAAAGCCCATGACGCATGGGCTTACGAACCACTACACATCACGTAACACAAGCTCCTGTTATCTCCAACACATTTATCGTATTATGAGTTTACTGCATCATAAAATGAGTTAACGCGATAGGCCGTATTGGTATTAGCGCCTCAACTACTGAAAATCCACTGTGTTACCCATGCCTCAGGAGTGTTAGACATTCTTATTCTTCACATTGACTAAACGATGTACATAATACTTGATGCTGCGAAATTCCTGTTTACTTTCTGCAGAGCGGCGATTATTTCTTACTTTGTTGTTCAGTGATTTATAACGCCGAGCGGAAAGAAAGACATATTTTTAGTGAAATTAAATTGATTATTATACAATGTGACTCACAATTGGCGTCATTCCTTTAAGGGCTTATAGGGGCTCACTTCCAGAGTACTAGAAAGAAAGATATTTACAGTTGAAAACAAAATTTCAACTTTGTTATTAAGGATTATTTTGAAATGGTGTCATGTCTGATTGGTAGCCTATTGGAATACTTAAGTATTCGAAAAAAAAATTACGATGTTGACTTCAAATTACGAAAAATTTTTATGTTAAAAAAGAACTTTTCTACAATTTTTCGATGAAGTTACAGGTATATAGCTTTTGCGAAATTGGAACTTACTTTGCAGCTTCTTTCACAAAATGTACACCAATATCGAATATGCGGATATGCTATTAGTTATGGAGAAATGCCACAGCTGTAAGAACCTACACCAACAAACACCTAGAGACACTGGACCATTGGCCCCAGGAATTGAGGCAGATAGTGGACGACCATGTGGTGTTCGGGTACCCGACATAGATGATTAGGTATTGGAGATAATTGCAGCAAAGCCTTGCAAGAGTTCCCGGAGCATTGCACAACAACTGACAATTTACCGAGGCGCAAACTCTCTCTGTTCAATTCTCTTGTTGAAAGAGATTATATTACGTCTTATGTAAATATAGTGCCGCCCGTGCGATTGGGGAATTTCGAAGCCACAGAGACAGTCCCTCGTTTTATTTTATTTTCAAACCATCATTACATGTTATAAATATGTTATCGGCAATGTTGCCGAACGGAATTTCGAATCGTATATCACAAAAGGAATGCAGTGTTGGCACAAATTGAAGCACTGACAATGTTGGCTACCTACACGTTACAAAATTATAATTTTTTTCAGCAATAAAGAATCGCAAATGAAAACTATGTTATTTCAACGATTTCCGACACCTATTAAATCATCCAAATATGCGGATCCTTTCTCGAAAATTCGCTTATGAGACAACTAGGCTTTATATAGATATATTGCGACTTTATTTATTCCATTCATTAAAACAAAGCAACAGGCGTGTGTCTCTCTTCAGTAAAAGCAAAGAAAAAGAGATGAACACCCTGCCGGCTGCACAGCGTAAAAGCAAAGCCCGCGAAGCATGACTATACGACAGAACGTTTATCGATTTATCGTTTTTCGTAAACTGCGCCGGTGCCTTGGGTTGGGCGCACCAAGCCATTCCGCCGGTACTGCCCCGGCGCTTGGAAATTCGCTGAGTTACCTATCTCTAAACGAAACATGAGCCCATGAGCCTGGATTTTATTGATATGTTTAGGGATGCATCATTCATTTGCCGGATTCTGATTTTATTTCGGTAACCTGTTTGTGTCATATAAAAATTAATTTTCTTGGAACGCTTATTGTCTCTGTTTTATTCAATTTTTCTAATTGAAATTTTTATTATGTCTTGTGCTAAGCGAGAGAAAATTAGTTTTTTGAGGATTTTCTATTCCACTTTGCAAAATCCAATTCATGTAAAACCAAATTATATTACAAAACAAGTACGTTGAATTTAAAACTGCACATGCAATGCAAACATCCCACAATATCAATAAATTCGGAAATTTTTCGCGAAGATACTGAGAGAATTTTTTGTTAGAGCTAAAAAAAATTAAGTGCGTTGAAAGTGCAGTAACGTGTCCTAATTATAAAAAATTATTTCATTTCAAAATTTCCTGGGTTTCAGTCAATTTTATTGTTTTATTTAATTTTTTTTAGAAAGTTTAATTTAGAGTTTTCATTTGCGATTCTTTATTGCTGAAAAAAATTATAATTTTGTAACGTGTAGGTAGCCAACATTGTCAGTGCTTCAATTTGTGCCAACACTGCATTCCTTTTGTGATATACGATTCGAAATTCCGTTCGGCAACATTGCCGATAACATATTTATAACATGTAATGATGGTTTGAAAATAAAATAAAACGAGGGACTGTCTCTGTGGCTTCGAAATTCCCCAATCGCACGGGCGGCACTATATTTACATAAGACGTAATATAATCTCTTTCAACAAGAGAATTGAACAGAGAGAGTTTGCGCCTCGGTAAATTGTCAGTTGTTGTGCAATGCTCCGGGAACTCTTGCAAGGCTTTGCTGCAATTATCTCCAATACCTAATCATCTATGTCGGGTACCCGAACACCACATGGTCGTCCACTATCTGCCTCAATTCCTGGGGCCAATGGTCCAGTGTCTCTAGGTGTTTGTTGGTGTAGGTTCTTACAGCTGTGGCATTTCTCCATAACTAATAGCATATCCGCATATTCGATATTGGTGTACATTTTGTGAAAGAAGCTGCAAAGTAAGTTCCAATTTCGCAAAAGCTATATACCTGTAACTTCATCGAAAAATTGTAGAAAAGTTCTTTTTTAACATAAAAATTTTTCGTAATTTGAAGTCAACATCGTAATTTTTTTTTCGAATACTTACGTATTCCAATAGGCTACCAATCAGACATGACACCATTTCAAAATAATACTTAATAACAAAGTTGAAATTTTGTTTTCAACTGTTAATATCTTTCTTTCTAGTACTCTGGAAGTGAGCCCCTATAAGCCCTTAAAGGAATGACGCCAATTGTGAGTCACATTGTATAATAATCAATTTAATTTCACTAAAAATATGTCTTTCTTTCCGCTCGGCGTTATAAATCACTGAACAACAAAGTAAGAAATAATCGCCGCTCTGCAGAAAGTAAACAGCAATTTCGCAGCATCAAGTATTATGTACATCGTTTAGTCAATGTGAAGAATAAGAATGTCTAACACTCCTGAGGCATGGGTAACACAGTGGATTTTCAGGAGTTGAGGCGCTAATACCAATACGGCCTATCGCGTTAACTCATTTTATGATGCAGTAAACTCATAATACGATAAATGTGTTGGAGATAACAGGAGCTTGTGTTACGTGATGTGTAGTGGTTCGTAAGCCCATGCGTCATGGGCTTTTATACGGTGCAGTGCGTTCACTCTCTTTTCTTTGGTTTTACTGAAGGGAGACTATGTCACACGCCGGTTGCGTTGTTTTCATGAATGACATAAATGAAGTCGCAACACATTTCCGTCTTGTAAAGTTTAGTTATCTCACAAGCGAATTTTCAGAGAAAAGATCCGAATATTTGGATGAATTAACAGGTGTCTAAAATCGCTGAAATGACATAGTTTCCATTTGCGATTATTTCGTGCTGAAAAATAATATTATTTTGTAACATGGGTAGGCAACATTGTCAGTGCTTCAATTTATCCAACACTGCATTATTTTTAGGATTTGCCATTCGAAACTCGGGTATTAATAGAACCGATACCGAACCGAGATTAGCAAGAATTCATCAGTAGGTAGGTAAGTATCTTGAGTCGCGTAGTGCTCGCGGCCTTCACGAACTTGTAATCCGAAGTCTGCCATCTTGAATGAATTTAAATGTTAAGTGTTATTCAAGGTGTTGCGTCGTAAGATGCGAGGTGTTATAACGCATTGACGCACAGAGCGACATCAACACAAAACCACACAGCACAATGTTACCCATGCCTACTAAAGCCCACGGCAGTCTGCAGATTGCCCAAAATACCGTAATCAATTTGCATATTACCCAAAGCAGCAGTCATACTGTAGTAATCATAAGTAAGTAAGTAGTAATCATAAGTGTCTGTCGAGTTGGTCAGTTTGCAGAATGCCTAGGCATATTGCCGGATTTCGTACATGACCGGTAATACCTATACTTATATGTCACTTTACGCGGTTTAACGACAAATAAACTACGAAGTCACATAGACCATTTTAAAGTAGACATTACAACGATTAAAATTATCACTTAGAGACTTTCGAAATACAAAAAAATATCAAGACAATTGTTCGTGGAAAATAAGGGTTTTTTTTTTCGAAAAATGTACATAACTAGCAAACTAGTCTTCTATCTAGTCTCGCATCGTTGTTTGCCGAGTGTGGACGTGCTACGAAGCGAAATCGTGCGACATTTTCGATAAAATTGTGTTCGTTATCTGTATTGTGCGTTTTTTCAAATAAAGTTTAAAACACTCCTTATCGGGCAACTACCGGGTTTGCTCGATAAGATTGATGAATCCCGGAAGCTCTATGGAATCCGAGTCGGATCAGGCCTCCCAAGGGAGCTATTTCCGTAGGTCCAGGACCAAGAAAAGGGGTAGGGTACCCAAGTCAGACCCAACATCGCCAGAGTCACCAATCCCGGCTCCAAAGAAATCAGCGATGGAGGAGACTGTAGAGGTGTCGCAGGCGACTTCAGCGGGCGCAGCGGATGACGGATTCGTCGTCCCGCGAAAGACTGCGGCGTGGAGTACGCTGATTGTTGGTCCAGAGGCCCCCACGACGCTGAAAAACCGATTCACGCCCATCCAGCCGCCAATCGTAGATGAGCCTCCAACACTTCCCAACACCAGCGTAGGGACTGAACGGAAAGCGATTGCTGAGAGCCCTGCAGCAACTGCAAACAATCCCAAGAAGGCAGAAAAGCCGCCGCCAATTGTGATCGCTGGAAAACCCAGCAATCACACAATGCTGATTGGTAGTATAAAAGGAATCACCAGTCAGCCTTTCACGCTGAAGTACACGAAGGCTTCGTTAATCGTGTACTACAGATCAAAAAACACCAAAATGCAATGAATTTTAGATCAGACACAGACAATCTTAGCTCAGTGTATCACACATTAATTAGATGATCGCATGCATGAACTGAATGGACCTGGTAAATGAAAAATAAATAGCTGATATTGAAGAATTACAGAGCAATTCCAAGAATGCAAAGAAAAGGCGAAGTATAAACAGGTTTTTCGTGCCCTCGCTCGATATCGAATAAAATAGGGAATCCAATGTCCAACCAAATGTAAAGGTAGAAACATCTAGACATGTAAGTTAAATTTAGATCTCTAAACAATAGATTCTAGTCTTTTCCCGAACATGTTTATCCCGACTCATCACCTGAGAACCAAGGTCCCAAATTGTACCTTTTAATATGTGTGTGATTTGTATTTTAATATGTTAATTTTGTGAAAGTTTTTTTTTAATTAAATTGATAATAAATGTAAAAATGTATATTTTAGACAAACTGATGATGGTGGAGAAAGACACCGAAACGTATTTGTAACATGTTAAATAATAAACAATAAAATTGACTGAAACCCAGGAAATTGTGAAATAAATTGAAGTACAGTCAGGAAAATATACACAACAATGAATAAAAAATTATATCGCTCATTATTTCCTTCTTTTATTTTTTAATAGTAGATGATTTTTCTTGATCCTCGGTGGAAAATAGCCGGAAAAGGTATAGGGTTTCGAAAAATACGGCTTTGAAAATGTTGTCAAAGCAGTCAGCTGACAGTCAGAGACAAACAGTCAAGCTGTCAGAAGTGTGCGTAACAAAAAATTATTACTTTCCACACAGGATAAAGAAAATTTAATTGAATAATGGGATGAAATGTTAATTGTCATTGTCATGTCATTGTAATGGGCAACAGTGATTCTTTTCCTATCGAAAACAGTGGCGAAACTACGTACTTTCCACCAGGGGATCAAGAGAATTGATCTGCTTATTACGGTTATACAGTAATTTAAAAGTGCCAGTCTATTTTTTGTTCCTATTTTAATTTTGCATTGCTTTTTCAAATTTCGTTGCGAGCGTTAATTGAGAATTTTAACGTTTTAACGCCCTTTTCCTCAAGTTATTGTAATTAAACATGGAAGAGAATTTTAATATGGAAGTTGACATGTTGTTAATTTTGGGAGAGTGCAGAAAAAATTACAGAGGAGCTGCGCTATTGTGGGCGCAAAGATTTCCTAGCAATCCAAAATCCCACATGGCGTTTAAAAGGTTAGAAACCAGAGGTCGCACTACTGATAGTTTAAAGAAAAAAACGCGCGAAGGCGGAAATGCTCTGCAACAAACGAAAATCTGGTGATAGGAGTTTTAGGGGAGGTCGTTCTTGACCCGGCAGTGGGGTCTAGACGTCCTGCTAGAGATGCTGGACTAAGCCAAAGATCGGTCATAAACATAGTTTAAAATGAAACAAGTGGGTTTTTCGGGTTTTTAGACCGTCGTTCGGTAGAATTTCTTCTTGACGTTTCGCAAGCACGTGTGGCTTGCATCTTCAGAAGCGGTTTGCTTGAACGCTTACACTGTTCTGATGCGATTCCTCGGGCGCAGTCCGTATTTATGCACCGGTCGCGATGACGTGGTTTGTGATGACGTGGCCTGCGTCATCGGAGCTTGCGCATTCTGTTGGCTGTTGCTATCCTCCGGTGTACAGGATTCTCTCTCCTGTCCTGAGCTGTTGCTTTTTCTTGCTGTTTTTTGCGTTGGTGAGTGCTGGAAACCATATCCTGTTCAGCGCCATTGTCTCTTCTTTTCTGTTGAAATTGTCGTCGTGTTTGTAGATTTCAATGGCTTCTCGTATTAGTCGGGGGCGATACCCTGTTGTCGTGGCCAGGACCTGTGCCTCTCCGAAATAAATGTTGTGTGTTCCATCGCTGAGGGCATGTTCCGCCACTGCCGACTTCTCCACATGTCCAAGTTTGCAATTCCGTCGATGTTCTTCGAATCTTGTCGCAACCGATCTCTTAGTAGTTCCTATGTAGACGCTTCCACAGGAGCATGGAATATGGTAGATTCCCGCAGTTGCTAGGTGAGGTCTTTTGTCTTTAACTGACCCTAGACATTCTCGGGTCTTTGTTGTGGGTTTGTAGACCGTTCTTATGTTGTGTTTCCTCAAGAGCCTCCCAATTCTGTCCGTAACCCTGGGAACGGGGGGAGGGATGAAATACGTCTGGAAACCACCCAAATCCTACGAAAAGCGAAACCACCACCAAGCAACTTAAGCAGAGAAGAACAACATGCCCTCAAGGAAATACGAACGAACACAAGCATTGTCGTCCTACCAGCTGACAAAGGAAACGCTACAGTCGTCATGAACAGAGAGCAGTACGAGCAGAAAATCCAAAACTTATTGGACCCAGTCACTTATACGAAGCTCAAAAAAGCCCCGACTCAAGCCAAGCTCAGAAACATCAACCGCCTGATCAAAATATCCTCAATAGACGAGAACACCAGGAAGAGGATTATTAGGTCAGAAGCCCTCCCCCCGCGTTTGTATGGATTACCGAAGATTCACAAGGACGGAATACCACTAAGACCAATCGTCAGTGCCCCGGGATCACCAACTTACGATATAGCAAAATATCTATCCTCTCTTCTGCAACCACACTTGGAGTCCACGGAAACATATATCAAGGATTCCAAACATTTCATTGAGAAGATCCAAGACCTCAGACTGGAACCTACGGATATGCTGGTCAGCTTCGATGTTGTATCTCTATTCACAAAGGTACCCTTGGACGAATCGATAGGATTAGTGGCGGAGCTATTCGAAGAGAGTACAACAAATCTGTTCAAGGCTTGTCTAAAGAGCAGCTACTTCCTGTGGAATGGAGATTACTACGAGCAAAAGGCAGGAGTAGCCATGGGAAGCCCACTCAGTCCGGTGGTGGCGAATCTATTCATGGAGAAGTTTGAGGAAGCAGCGTTGAGCACCGCAGCCCTTAAACCAACGATCTGGTACCGATATGTCGATGACACGTTCGTACTATGGAGGCATGGACGCAAAAACCTGGACATGTTCCTCGACCATCTAAACAAACAGCACCCAGACATCCAATTCACCATGGAAGTTGAACAAAACCACCAACTGGCCTTCCGGGATGTTTTGGTGTCTAGGCAGGGGAATCGTTTGGACCACAAGGTATATCGAAAAGCCACCCACACAGACATATATCTTCACAAGCTATCTAACCACCATCCGAGTCAGAAGCAGGGAATCATTAAGACTCTCACGGATAGAGCCAGAAAAATATGTGGACCACAACATCTAACAACGGAACTACAGCACTTGGAAAAAGCTTTTCTTCAGAACGGATATTCCCAGTTGGACATCTAAAACGCTGTAGGAGTGGGACGTGCTGAAAAAAGTGAGTCCACTCTGAAAGCTTTCCTGCCCTATGTTCCCAGGGTTACGGACAGAATTGGGAGGCTCTTGAGGAAACACAACATAAGAACGGTCTACAAGCCCACAACAAAGATCCGAGAATGTCTAGGGTCACTTAAAGACAAAAGACCTCACCTAGCAACTGCGGGAATCTACCGGATTCCATGCTCCTGTGGAAGCGTCTACATAGGAACTACTAAGAGATCGGTTTGCGACAAGATTAGAAGAACATCGACGGAATTGCAAACTTGGACATATGGAGAAGTCGGCAGTGGCGGAACATGCCCTCAGCGATGGAACACACAACATCTATTTCGGAGAGGCACAGGTCCTGGCCACGACAACAGGGTATCGCCCCCGACTAATACGAGAAGCCATTGAAATCTACAAACACGACGACAAAAACAGCAAGAAAAAGCAACAGCTCAGGACAGGAGAGAGAATCCTGTACACCGGAGGATAGCAACAGCCAACAGAATGCGGAAGCTCCGATGACACAGGCCACGTCATCACAAACCACGTCATCGCGACCGGTGCATAAATACGGACTGCGCCCGAGGAATCGCATCAGAACAGTGTAAGCGTTCAAGCAAACCACTTCTGAAGATGCAAGCCACACGTGCTTGCGAAACGTCAAGAAGAAATTCTACCGAACGACGGCCTAAAAACCCGAAAAACCCACTTGTTTTAAGGAATGGCCTCGAAAGTCTATCTCTTTTGATAGTTTAAAATATTTGAAAATATTTTATGAATAGGATCATAAACGTTTACTGGTCTTGTCTATTACACAAATTGTCTGTGTATACTTCTACTAAGTCTTATTCGTGTTATTAGTCTTAGTGCAATTTGTTCTGTTGTTTGTGTATAACAAACCTCAACAATCTCACCGCACAAGATCTACACCGGCTCGGTTCATTTACGTCCGAACGCGTATAACCGATGTCCGGCGTATAAGGCAGGGTCTACCTAAGCCTTACTGACGAGTCCAATAGGTAGACCCGGGACGAAACGCAGGGCTCATCACATAACACCATAATTAGTGACAATAAAATTGACTGAAAACCCAGGAATACATTGGAATGAATTTGTGTATAACGTTTTGTCCTTTCTGTTCCGTTGGTCATGAGTATATGTCCAAAGTCTAGCAAGGGTCTACAAATAGCTTTATATATTTTGGTGGCGGTGTTTGTGCTAATTCCTCTGTCATTGTAGGTTAGTGACCGGAAGTGTTTTGTTCTCTTTATTGTTTCTGCCCTGATGTTTCGTATGTGTTTAGTGAATTTAAGTTTGTGGTCAATTGTGATTCCAAGGTATTTTACGTCGTTTTTTGGTTGTGTCGTTTGGCCGTCTGCAGTTATTGTAGGGGAGTCAGCGTTGAGTCTGTGGTTTGTGAGCAGAAGTTGGTTTTTTGACGCGTTTGGTGTTAGTCTCCATTTATAAAACCATGTCAGTGTGTTGTTTATTAGTGTTTGGAGTCTTTGAGCTGCTCTCTCAGTAGTTTTGTCATGTACAATAAGTGCCGTGTCGTCTGCGTATTGTAATATGTATGCCGATCTGTCGATTTGATTTTTGTCTGGTAAGTTGTAATTGTATATGTCATGGCAGTATATATTGTAGAGAAACGGTGAGAGCAGGGGACTAGAATTTATTGTTCAGAGCTTTAAAATTTACTCACATATATGGCTGTTTCCACCTTCACCTTTGGCAAGCCATCGAAAAATTACTTACTAATTTACTTTTTCCCACTTCGAGGGAGAGAATAAAAAACTGTTTATAATATTTGGCATTTTTCTTCGCATTCTGAGAATATCACTTTTGGTCTCCATTTCTTCAATATACCGGGTGTTCATATTTTTTGTTTTCATTTAATTAGTGTATGATATACAGAGGTAAGATTTCTTGATTGAGCTTTCATTACTGTTGCATACTTTTTGTGAATTTCACGGATTGCAAAAGGTCCATTAAATTTATATGATGGATTCATATGATGGACTTCATTAAATGTTTTGCTAGATTTTTCGTTTGCCTTTTCTTTTTGAAGTTCTGTTTTATCTCGTGCTACTGCTACTACTTAGATTTCGTATGAATTTCAAAGTTGAACCATTTATCTTAAATTGTTACTGGTGCTCTAGAAGACGTATGACTAAAAATGATATTATACGCGGTAAATCATTGTGTTTTGTTCGTCATATTGTTAGTACAAATAATCGCATGAGCTAAAATATGTTCAGTTTTGCAGTTTTATCACTTGAAGTGTAAACTTCTGTGAATTTGGTATAATCATCTCTTGTTGAAATTGTTAAAGCATAATTTCGAATACGATATTCAGAAAGATCGATATTCATTTCCTCGAAAGGAGTTTTGGGTGTGTGGGTTGTAAGAAGACGCTTGCTTCAGTTTTCTGGTTAAATTTTACTTATTGACAAGTTTTGTTAGAAGTATCAATTCTGTGATGTAGCAGATATATCTTTAGTTGAAACAAAAAGAAAAAATTGTGCTATGCAATATGACACATTCTTGGAGACGATTAATTTTTATTGTAGAAGAACATCAGCAACTGTGTTAACTTTACCGGGTTTACGAATAATTTGTACTTATATTTCTCTGATTTTAGACGTCAGCGAGCCACTCTACTTCTGGGTGAGTAATGAGAGTACATTTTCTTCCAAATAAATAACGCCGAAACCGATTTGTTTTCGTTCAATTGTAAGATATTTTGCTTCCGCGCCGCTTAAGGTTCTTGAATCATACGCGATAAACAAATATTTAGTGATTGGACATTAAAATAAAACAGCATCTATTGCAAATGCGCTAGTGTCAGTGGTTTAAAGAAACGGCTCCTCAAAATTGGGATTAACCGAAGTTAGGATTCAAATTAGCGCGGTTTGAACCTTCATAAGCGTTTTTGCAATCAATAGCAAATTCAAATGGATACCTTTTTGAAGTGGTTTTCCTTTTGCGTCGCTGAGCTTAGGAAATATAGCAGAATTCAGTTTCACTTCATAGTGGGTTTTTAAATAACCTAGATAAGCAACTTCGCATTTATCAGGAAGAATTTTAAGATTGATTTTTTAGTCATGCGAAAGAATATTTTAATTATTTAATATGATCATGAATACTTCGTGAATAAATTATAATATCGTCCATTTAGGCGGGACAACGTGCTTTAATATATCAAGTAAAATATTGTCAATAACACGTTGGAAAGTGGACCGGGGCATTTTAATGGCACTTTCAACCGAAAAAGCTGTTTTTTCAGTCAATTTCAATCTATCAACTATTTCAACTATCTATAGAGTGAGTTTCAATCTGATGAAATATTTCGAAGTGGGGATTTATGATCTACCATGTTTTCGCTGACTTTCCTAGGTATAATCGATCACAAATCTTCACTTTAGCTTTCCAGAAGCATTTAGTTTTTTTGAGACGACACAAACAAGAGATGACCGAGGGTAAATGCAAGTGTTAATATTATGTTTTAACATTTTGTCGATTTAAGTTCATGCGTTCCAAAAAGCCAAGTCATCATATTCCATTAAAATTTATACCTAAATCAGAAATATAAACTTTAAGTGGATTATTGTTGTTAAAAGGGGTAAGTGTTGAAGTATGTTATTAAATTTTTATCTTGGGTAAATCCTTGAATTGTAAAATTTTCGGAAAATTGATTTTTGAATATTTTAACTATATCATTTTAAATATGAAAATACGTCGAAATATGGGGTGAGTTTTTAAAGTGTTACAAGGCTATATCTCAGAAACAAATTCAAATATATTTATAAAAATTTGGGACAGGAAGGAATAGGGGGACGTATTTTAACATATGGTAGACATATGTTAAAACATAACATATAACAGAGGTAAAGGCAACACAAAAATTTTGAATGGAATGATAAATTTCTTCTTGTGAAATTTAAATCAACATAAGAAACAATGAATGTGTACAAATTTTTCAGTCATTTGATCACTTAGTTCCAGAATAATGACGTGCAACGTAAATTAAAAAAAATCAATTTATTAAATTATGAAAACAATAACCAGTCAAACAATTTAACAAAACAATAATCAGTCAAATGTGAAGGTAGAAACAACTTTACACATAAACTGATGATGGTGGAGAAAGACACCGAAACGTATTTGTAACATTTTAAATAAGAGACAATAAAATTGACTGAAATCCAGGAATTTTTTGAAATAAATTAAAGTACAGTCAGGAAAATACACACAACAATAATTAAATTATGACCCGACTAATACTAATCAAGTATGTTTCAGGAGATGTGCAAAATGATTCCTCCAACTTCCAAACACTTTACGACTCTTCTTTTTTAAGAATTTTCCACTCGCGCTAACATTTCAGGTGTGACTAACAACAGGCAGAGCGAATTATCTTCTTCATATCATCTGAGGTGGTCGGTGCAGTGGCAATCATTTTATCTTTTATAAAACCCCACAAAAAAAATCAAGCGGTGTCAGATCTGGAGATCGCGCCGGCCAGTTGACCGGACCACCGCGACCAATTCATCTGTTTGGAAATATTCCACCTAAATGACCACAGGCCTCCACGGCATAATGGGGTGGAGCCTCATCTTGCTAAAACTACACATTCATGTTCTGGTTCAATAACTGGAGAAAACTGTTTCTTAAAAAGTTGGTGTACATATTTCCATTTAAATGTCTTTAAAAAAAATGGGGGCCAATAGTTCTATCCCCAATTATACCACGCCAAATATTAAGCGACCAGGGATGTTCGTTTGGCACAGTTCTGATCTAGTAAGGATTTTCAGCCGCCCATTAGCACAAGTTATGTTCTGTTTACCTTTAAAAAGATATTCTAGAAATTCTACAGTTCTTGGTGGAGTGTGATAACGTATGGATGAAATTTCTACCTGTGTAATATAGTTATGACATATGTAATACTCCTACGTATATATGTAATACGAGTATTACATATATGAATACTACTTACCTAAATAGTGTGTTCTGCTCGATTTTGTCTGATATTAAAACGGCATAGCACTATCAAACTCTGCACCGTTGCTTACTTTTTTCAACCAATAGGTGGTACCGATACCTTCGAGGTACCTTTCTTTCGGTTGTAACGGCGGTACCTGGTCGATTCTTCTATATGAAACAGACTATATTATCATTTTAGCGCCCCCATCTTTGTGTGTACGCAACGGTGTAGCTAATACATGTTCTTCTCTTTTTATTGGTGAAAAATATTTCCATTGCACCACACAGAATATAGGAGTAGTAATACTTATAATAGAGTAGTAATATATGGTGGCGTCAATGGTTAGCAGAGATTAATCTCTGTGGTTAGTCCGTTTTTCCATTGGTTAAGGACTTCACGTGACTAGAACCGCCAATGTGGGACAAAATTATTTTATATACTATGCAGTTATGCACGTTTAACTTGAGTTATACTGACCCTGGCTGACTTTTACACGGTCTAGTATAGGATAGGGATGACGACAGTTCCTTTATACAAGATATATATTTATTTATACTTGTTAGGCACTGTTAAGACACCGAAAGACGCGCCGACACACGACGATATATGACGACGACGACGCCCTTTTTTCATTTCATTGTTTCAATTTTTCGTTTTTAGTTAGAATAAACTAATTTTCCAAGTTTCACTACATTGCCTAAAATTCCCTCCAATACTGTCAGGAAATATCGGAATTAAATAAGTTGGTGTTAAAATCAACATTTTAAAACAATTTTTAATTAATACAATTTACAAGGTGAGTGTTTATATTATAGTAGCAACAACAATCTGCTTATAAATGAAAATTAAGTCTGAAGTCTGTTTGCTGGGTAGCGGCATTTATAGGAGGTTGTTATCTAGATGGCTATTTAATCGGGTATCAAGGTCCAAGTTCATTAATTTCAGTGAGATTCTAGATGAACTGATTTCATCAAATTGAAATTGACACGACGATTTTGATTGACGATTGATATAGACGAAAGAAAAAAAGACATTTTTCATCTGAAAAATTAAATTGTAATTTTTAGAATTTCATATTCATTCATTTTATGGATGATGTAGATGAAACAGGCAGGGTCAGACCAAATCCGACCAAATTTTCTGCTACTGAAAGTATATATATATATATATATATATATATATATATATATATATATATATATATATATATATATATATATATATATATATATGTGCCTAGAACCAAATAGCTATACAGGGTGGAACCAAAAGTGACGTCATTCCTCTGGGGTGTTGTCTGGGGGTGTTTTGGGAGTGCAGGAGAAATAGTAAAAAAAAATAACTCTTATCGAAAACTGATATATTGGCCAAAAACTAGATCAGAATTACGGCAACGATGCTTTTCAAGGTAATCTGCCTAATTAACATTACCTAAATACCTGTCACTTCTTAATTATTGACAATTATAGTAACCATGGATAAACAGAAAACAAAGAAAGAGATAGCAATAGAAATATTTTGAGTTTAGGATAACCCTGTCAATTTGCCGTCAGTGCTGCCATCCTTTTTGGGGCAGATGAGTGATATACCTAAACTCGCCTCACATGTAAGCAAACATCTCCTGTGTAAGGTTATGTATCAATAACTAATATTAATCACATAAAATATATTTAAGTTGTTAAATCACAAGAGGTTGACGAAGTTCTGCCCGTTTGACTCCAGACATGTTTGTTCCCCAATCACTTTATTGCGCACTCTTCGCCTCAGTCTGATATCACCTTTTGATCAGCTTCTCGTATTCGGTTAATTAACTCCTGCTCAATTTGTACCGGTGTTCGGAAGATCAGAGATTTAATGTATCCTTGTGTCTTGTGTATCTTACATACATTGTAGGAATGTGACCCTTCCTCTGAGGAGTTCTAGAGACAATTATCCGATGCCTGGGAAAGTGTCAGTGGTTGTGAAATGCTCCGAGCACTCCTGGAAAGATCTGCTGCAATTATCTCCAATACCTGTGCCTCTGTGTCTGGAACCCGAGCACCTCTAGATCGTCCACAATCTGCGTCAATTCCTGGAGCCAATCGTCCAGTGTCTCTAGCCCTTTGCTGGTGTAAGGTCTTACACCTTCTGCTATGTTAGTGCACATATCCGCAAATTCGATGTTGGTGTACATTTTGTGAAAGGAGCTTCAAAGTAAGTCACAGATTGACAAATGCTAGTTATTATTGACAAAGGCTATCTACCTGTAACTATCTGTTAATGACAAAAAACATCATTGCCGCTTTGACTTTTTATCGAAAAATTGTAGAAGAGGTCCTTTTAGTATCAAAAATTTTCGTAATTTGAAGCAAAGATCGTATTTTTTCTTTTCGAATGGTCAAGTATTCCGAAAGGCTACCAAGCAAACATGGGACTATTTTAAAATACCACTTAATAACAAAATTTAAACTCGATTTTCAACTGTTAATATCTTCTAGAAACTTTCGAAAAAAATTTTTCCAATATTTTTCTCGTACTCTTCAAGTGAGCCCTATAACCCCTTAAAAGGAATGACGCCACTTTTGAATCACCCTGTATGCAGGGTATAGTATACTATACAGTATACTATACCCTGTAGTATATAGTATACTATACAGGGTGTCCCACCGGGAACCGCCGCGATCGATATCTGGCAAATTGTAATAAGGAGAAATTTGAAAATTGAACAGCGTGCCGAAGTCGTTGGGGACAAACGATCTAAAATATTTTCAAGATGGCCACACTTCCGGTTATACCGGAAGTAAGTAGCAACTTGCTTATTTTCAATGGAACACCCTATATATTATTACATTTTGAATTCTACTTTAAATTCTAAATATACGAATAATTTCCTAACCATTTTTCACATGTTTAAAAGTGTATGTAAAAAATGACAGTTGCTGCCACTCGAATATATGTACTCGGAAATATGTGTTACCTAATTTGAGTCTCATTTTCGCTTGACAAGGACTAACTTTAATGGAATTTCGACAAAAATTTGATAACTATTAATAAAAACTGTCGAAAAAATAAGTTTCAAAATGACGTTGAGAAAACCCCCATTTTTGATAATTTTATCTTATTGAGTATTAAAAATAAGTGCAACCTTGTGTGAGGTTGTGTATTCCAAAAGTGTTTAGTTTTCGAAATATAATTAAATGATATGTTCCTCGAATAGTCTTTAAAAACCTTTTTATTTCAAATAGAAAACCTTTCGTTTAATACTTAAAACTAACTAAACACTAATATATCGTTATATAGTTCTCATCTATGATTTTATCAATTGTTAAAAACGTGTATAGGCCTTTTTAATACCGCTCATACACATAAAACACATCTTTCATATACAATATCAAATAAATATCATCTCAATGAAACTATTTGGACGCAAATTTAAAATCTTTACTGACCACAAACCACTTGTTTTGGCATTTAATATAAATCTTACAGAAAACTAATTGAATAGAAATTTATATTTGAATAAAAAGTTGACAACGCATCTCATAAACTAAATAAATAAATAATACATGTATTGAACTATTTTAAAATGAATAAAAATGGTAAAATGTTCACATTTAACGCTTGCTTATTGACTTCTTTGACATTGGATTTGTTTGCTTTTTAATTTTTGCGAGCATAGGTATATGGCATACAGTCAGGGATTACGATTTTTGAGCACAAATGTATGCGATCTAGTCATCTTAAGATTATTTTCATAGGCCCTGAAGGTAGGAAGATAGTCCATATTTACAACACTGAATAAACCAAATTATGTAGGTATGTACAGGGTGGCCTGCCCCATTCCAGAGTTTATCTCACGCGCAAATTAATAAGTTTTCTGATCCAATTTTTTGGGACAGACAGATCTTTAAGCGGGTCGCATCAAATAAGAAAAGATTCAAATTTTCTCACGATTAGGTAAAAATAAATATGGTGTTTTATTTAAAATGAGCGAGAAATTTGAGCCGACTAAATTTTCGTTAAATAAAATTAAGTTCTTTTAGTAATGTCATAAATTATACAGCGTGAAAAACTAATGAAGCGCTCTGACAATTTCTTGGGTTTTGCCCGAGTTTCATTTTTCACATTATATCAAAACGGGTTAACTTTTCCCATATTTTGCCTTATTGAAACTTATCTTAATTTTTTCTGTAGAATTTGAAAATTTATGTATAGGTTTCCGGTGTTCCGTTTAAAAAGAAAACTTGAAGTGGATATGCAACTTTATTTTAGGGCACCCTGTACCACCAGACAACGTAATATTGATCAGCAATCTTTCAATGAACAACTTACCTGTCCTACATATTCCAGAAATTAATGCAAACTTTCTGGTTGATACAGGTAGCGGCAGAAGTTTCCTAAAACCAGATTTAGCTTACCAAATTTGCCCAAACTCAATTGATTCAGAGTTATTCTTTGTCAAAACAGCACATGCTACTTCAATGCATAACGAAATAATACATTTACCAATTTTTGAATCCTTTCATTTCCCCGGACATCACAAATTCTATCTTTTCGATTTTTCACAAAGATTCGATGGGCTTTTCGGAATCGACTTTCTAACTCGTATTGTAGTAGGTGCTAGTATCAATCTAAAAGATTTCTGTTTATAAACGGAAAACGTCACTTTACCCTTATACTTTCAAACAATGCCAACTGAACATCAACAGCCAGTTAAGTTCAATAATATTGAATTAATAATATCACCGCGAACATCTCAAAGAGTCAAAGTCGCCGTAAACAAACAAAACGGTCAATACCTCTTAGAGTACAAAAATTTTGGAAAAAGTGAAATGTCAGCAGCATTAGTAGAAGTTAATAACTACAGTACGAACAGAGTAATAACGAATTCTTGTGAAAATCCTGTGAAAATCAAAATTTCTTCCCCATTCAATGTAGATTTACATTAAATAACCAGTCAAATGTGAAGGTAGAAACAACTAGACACACAAACTATGGTGGAGAAAGACCCGAAACTTATTTGTAACATTTTAAATAAACAATAAATTAACTGAAACCCAGGAATATTTGAAATAAATTAAAGTACAGCCAGGAAAATATACACAACAATTCAATGTACAACCAATTGAAGAATCTGAAATTAACTTTTAGATGAAAATCCCCAAACATCTTTCAATAATCAAATCGACAATCTTCAAAAAGCAAATTTGAAAAATCTACGATTAAAACATGTACTTGTACTCACTCTCTTGCTTTCAAAGCAAAACTAAAAACTCCCTCTGTTCTGTTCTTCATACAGACAAAATTTCTCCGAAAAACAATATTTTAATTTACACAAAGTGAATTTGGTAGTGTCGTTGACTACCTACCTACCTAGTTGTCCTACTTATGAGCGTTAAGAATAGTGAATAAACGTCGTGTTACGCGATAATAACCGCTTTTTTGCTAATTCTACGCTATTCTGAAGTCTCCTTCGTTACTGGAAGAATTCCTCTATTTCTGACCTCTAACAAAAAATATACAGTCCACTACTCCACCAAGGGGAAAAGAGCCTTTTGCCAAAAAATATTCTTTCGTCACCCTTAACCTACAAATTCTATTAATCAAACATAGGCATGAAGGTAAAACAAACCACCGCGAAATAGAAGAAACAACAAAATTTCTAAAAACCAATTATTATTGGAAATCTTTAAAAACTGATTACTGATTTAGATACTGAAATTACATTAAGAACTGTGAAAAATGTCAACGGTCTAAATATGATCGAAACCCTCCAAATGAACCCCTAGTACTTAACGAAACACCAAGTAAACCATTTGAAATAGTTCACGTAGATACTTTCATCGCAGGAAACCAAAAGTTCCTAACATTATTTGACAAATTTTCCAAATATGGACAAGCCCTTCCTTATCATGGCAACGCAGTACCTTGTGTGAA
>JAJTJO010000623.1:0-14977 GCA_024550625.1 Dendroctonus valens
CATCAGTTTGTATGTATGGCTGTTTCCACCTTCACATTTGCATGGCTTGCCAAATGTGAATGTAGAAACAGCCATACATACAAACTGATGATGGTGGAGAAAGACACCGAAACGTATTTGTAACATTTTAAATAATAAACAATAAAATTCACTGGAACCCAGGAATTTCTTTTGAATTAAGTTGAAATACAGTCAGGAAAATATACACTATAATATCAATGACAATTTTTCTCGTACTCTGCTGCAAGGGAGCCCCTATAACCCCTTAAAAAGTATGTCGCCAATTTTCACCCTCTATCTTAATAAAATGTTTAACAAGGCTAAATGAATACAAAAAGTTTTCTTTTTTTACGTTTTATGGAAAATATGTAAGAAAATCGAAAAGTTATAGCGAATTTTTACAATTTTTTGTTCATTTAGCTTTGTTAAACCATTCGGATATTTGTCCTCGTTTTTAGTTATCTTTTGATAAAAATGGTTTCAAATAATGTTTTTCAATATAATTTCAAAATTAATTTCTTTGCTAATTGAAATTTTTCGCTTTCAGCTCGGAGGTAAAGTGTGTCGTAGGATATCCTCTAGGTATAGAGCACTACTAAAGCATCGCTGAGAAATGTTTGCAGTTTTCTCAAAAAGGCTTAAATTTCAAAAAATTGTTTGTTTTTCGAACATCATAGCGCCTTATTCGTCGTTTCTCGAGAACCGTTTGAGCCACAGTGCTCCGTTTCCTATAATTGGATAAATAAATGGAAACCAGATTCATGTCATTGATATTATAGTGTATATTTTCCTGACTGTATTTCAACTTAATTCAAAAGAAATTCCTGGGTTCCAGTGAATTTTATTGTTTATTATTTAAAATGTTACAAATACGTTTCGGTGTCTTTCTCCACCATCATCAGTTTATGTATGGCTGTTTCTACCTTCACATTTGGCAAGCCATGCAAATGTGAAGGTAGAAACAGCCATACATACAAACTGATGATGGTGGAGAAAGACACCGAAACGTATTTGTAACATTTTAAATAATAAACAATAAAATTCACTGGAACCCAGGAATTTCTTTTGAAATTCCTAATATCTTTAATATTAATTTAATATTATCACTTCAATATTCTTTAATACAGCAAACCTCAAAAATGTTTTGAAAATATGCAAAAAATACTTCCGTAATTTTTTTTGTATATTTTCATATCCAGTTTTCGCGCTAACATACCTTAAGGGTGCAAATTAACTGCTGCCGATATGGCGACACATTCCATAATCTAACTTGCCCTTCACATCCTCCGCTTATTAGCATTCGCCCATGGGACGTGATAGCCAGAGCAGACCCTCCCTTATTATGAGCATTCAATATTGCATAGATCAATCGGCCAGTTAAGGGCGTAAATGAACTGAAAACACCCTTAAGAAAATTAAATGGTATTTCGTAATCATCAATTACCGGATAACTCCATCATTCCATGCCGTTATTATGGATTTGCCATCGTGAGCGAATAAAACACTCGAGCAAGTGAAGTTGTGCACGCATATGCGGAGTAGTTCTTGCATGGTGCTCATTGACCAAACTCGCACATTATCATGACTGGCAGTGGCAAATACCTCGGAAAAGTTACTAAAAAATGTAGATTTAAGGATCTAATTTCGTTTTTTTTTGCGCGACCACTCACTGGGGAAAAGCGATGTCGTAGATTGCAGACGTGTGGCAAGTAAGAATGAGCTTGGCATGGAAGTCATTTAGGTTCACTTCGTAGATTTCCGAAGCCGCAGTTGCCACCAAAATTATCGTGTCGTCTTTCATCAGCTAAAACTCTGCATTTCAGCCTTTTGAAGAGCAACTAGCGGGTTTTACCTGAATGGACGTCACTGCGCTATTAACATTGGTCGACTTCAAAATCTTCAAGGCAGGTATAGAAGGCAGTTTCACATCACAGTCCAGAGGCAGGACAGGTTTTTCTGCTTCTACAACCAATTCCAAAGTGCCGTCTCCTGCACCGACTATCAAAGCGCCACTAAACAACCTTCTTATTGTGCGCACTCCTAATTTTCAACATGATTATGGAGTTGAAGCCCGAATACTCTAGCCACAACGTTAGAATCTCTCAGTACCTTGCTGGTAAAGATCCACGGTCCCCCTTCGTAATTTTTTCTTGGTTA
The DNA here is from genome assembly GCA_024550625.1 of Dendroctonus valens. Classification (NCBI taxonomy): domain Eukaryota; kingdom Metazoa; phylum Arthropoda; class Insecta; order Coleoptera; family Curculionidae; genus Dendroctonus; species Dendroctonus valens. The sequence continues at coordinate 2,158 of JAJTJO010000623.1, forward strand.
TTCTTGCAAAGCACCCTACCACACAAGGGGTTTTAACTGGCTCCAAAATTTCCATATCGTGGTGAAAGTTCAGTCTAATCTTCAAAATATCTCCAGTGGTCGTCCCACAATACATCACCTAAGATTGTTGTAAATTCCCCCAAAGCTAATTCCAAGCCAACACTCTTTACCTCGTCTCTCTCGTTGCCATCCACGCAGAGCACTATCCTTTTCAGCTTGGACATTGCCACATCAATGCTTCTCACGCTTCGAGCTGCCACATCTATTGTCCAGACTGCCAAATGGCAATCTCCGGCAGTGACGAAACACTGTCCTCTCCTCATCATGGGAGTAGGACAGTGGCATCTCCTTGTACACCACGCGAAGCCTGCGCCCCACATACCACTTGTCCTACCGTCATGTCCCAAACCACCACCGAACCACAGTCTCTTCCACCTTAAAATGTTTTTTTTTTGGAAACTTATCAGCAGTGTTTTTCACTTCAAATTTACTGTTTTTGCTTTGCGTAAGTGTTTTTAGTGTGGATGATTTTCGTTGCTTTTGAGCAGACTACTAGATTTCATTGAAATTTGCTCGAACGTTTTTCTCAGCTCGAAACTTGTAACTTCTTCGGTTTCGAGGCTCATTTTTTTACTTAATTTCTTACCAAATTATCGATTTTAAGATTTAAGTATTAAATAGTGCAAATTAGGCGTGATTTTGACTGTGATATTACCTAAAGAGATTAAGTATCTTTCGTCTTTGGAAAAAACCACCGCCTCCACTCGCACTTTATGATGTTCATGTTGGCTTAAAATGATCTGCTTCTCGAAATCCCAGATTATTACACAGGCCTACGAATAAGCCCCAATTTACACAGTTTTCTCCTTATCCACTTGCCACTACTTGAATCCAATGTGGTTAATTTGGCCACTGGCCACATATTTTCCTGTGGCCGATAGACAAACCGCGGAAATATTATTCGTATGCCCAACAAGGAACGTTTGCTTTTTCACTATCCAGTCCTGGATGGTGATTTTATTCCCAATCGGGTAAACTACGTGCCTTCCATTGGGGTGTACAATGAAGCCATTTTTCGTGTTACCTGAAATGTTTCTCTGTTTTTTAAGTTCAGCTTCAAGGGAATTCTTGGGCGGTTTACCATCAAAGCCTATAATGGCACTCGGTTTTATCTCCTTCACATTCATCACAGAGATCGGAATCTCCACAACTTTTCGACATAGTTCTTGAGTGTTTGTGAAGTGAATTTGTGATGATTATTTGAAAATGACTCCGTTTGTCGCTATAGTTACTTCTAAACTCGGTTTTATAGTCATAAGTTATCGATTTTTTATAGTGCCCTAAGTGTAAAGTATCGAAGTTTTCTGTTCTTTTTTTAAAGGAAAACGGTAGTTTCGATTGTGACTCTCATCGTTCCTGAATCATTTATCGTCTAGATAAAGTTATTCGGGGATTAAGCCACTGGACTTAATAATAGTTATATAGTAAGTATGTTACAGAGATTAAGGTGTTTAAAAAAATATTAAATTTCCTACATTATTCTACAGAATTTGTACGTATTTGGGTGTCCGATGGGGGCGTATAGTAGTTGTAGTAAACATCTTTATTTCTAAAAAAGGCTATCGACCTATCGGTCTTTCTGCCCTTGTTTAATACATGTAGTCTTAATCTAAATAAAAAACAAAGATGAAAATTCTCTTATTCTAGGTTAATAATCTTATTAAATAAACTTTCCAATTCTAATGACAAGAAAAATTATTTTATTGTCCAGTAGTCAGTTGCGTTTGTAAGTGTTCGAGTAGCGTTGATGTAGGGAAACGGAAGCGGGATTGTTGGTTTGTAAGACAAAGGGGATTCAGTATGGTCCAGTTGTAGGGGTTGTTTGTCCATTTTGTCTGTAGATGTATGAGTGTTTCCGAAACCTTTGTCATGTTTGTGCGTTCGTATAGTAGTTGGGTGGAGGGGTTGTGTAGTGGGTTTTGGGGGTGTCTTATTCGTGTTATTAGTCTTAGTGCAATTTGTTCTGTTATAACGTTTTGTCCTTTCTGTTCCGTTGGTCATGAGTATATGTCCATAGTCTAGCAAGGGTCTACAAATAGCTTTATATATTTTGGTGGCGGTGTTTGTGCTAATTCCTCTGTCTTTGTAAGTTAGTGATCGGAAGTGTTTTGTTCTCTTTATTGTTTCTGCCCTGATGTTTCGTATGTGTTTAGTGAATTTAAGTTTCTGGTCAATTGTGATTCCAAGGTATTTTACGTCGTTTTTTGGTTGTGTCGTTTGGAAGTCTGCAGTTATTGTAGGGGAGTCAGCGTTGAGTCTGTGGTTTGTGAGCAGAAGTTGGTTTTTTGACGCGTTTGGTGTTAGTCTCCATTTATAAAACCATGTCATTGTGTTGTTTGTTAGTGTTTGGAGTCTTTGAGCTGCTCTCTCAGTAGTTTTGTCATGTACAATAAGTGCCGTGTCGTCTGCGTATTGTAATATGTATGCCGATCTGTCGATTTGATTTTGTCTGGTAAGTTGTAATTGTATGTCATGGCAGTATATATTGTAGAGAGACGGTGAGAGCGGGGATCCTTGAGGGACACCTTGTTCAGGGGAAAAAAAATGACAGTGTTTTGTCAATTCGTACTTGTAGTTATCTGTTAAGTTATCTAGTAAGTTCTTTATGGTGTGTAGTAGATATGTGTGTGTGTAGTTTGTATAGTAAGCCTCTATGCCAGACACTATCAGAAGCTTTGTTAATGTCCATAAACAGGCAAGCTGTCTTTCTGTCAGTTAGGTGGGTTGTTTGTATATTGTTAGTCAGAGTGAAGAGTGGGTGAATAGTCGAGTGCTGATGTTTGAATCCGAACTGATACGATGGTATGTACTTTCCGACCAGTTTTCCTAGTCGCTGCCTTATTATGTACTCAAAAACCTTGCTAAGTACTGGTAGCAGTGTAATTGGTCTGTAATTGCTCGGTTATGTATTGTAGTCCATTTTTGGGTATAGGGATTATTAAGCCGTTTTTCCATGTTTGGAATTTGATTTCTGATGCAGTGTTCAATTCAGTTAGGATCAGTTTGTGTGTTTCGTGAGTTAGGCTTTTCAGGAGTTTTGCCTTATTTTATCTTTTCCCGGTGCGTGTTTTTGATATGCGCTAGGGCTTCATCGTACTCTGTGTCTGTGATCAGTTTGTATGTATAGTTTGGTGAGCTGTTGAAATAGTTCAAGTGCCAGTTTTTGATCAAGTTCCAGTTGTCATTGTCGAAGTTAGGGTTTGTCGATATGCTGAAGGCCCTTTGATAGTGTCTGGCGAACGCGTCAGCTTTGTTCTTGTCTGTGTACCGTTCTATTCCGTTTTCGTCAATTGTGTCAGTAGTGTTAGTTTTTTTGTATTGCGCTAGTTTCTTAATTTTTCGGCTGTATGTTTTGCCTTGTCTTTTTGTATTTCTTTACATGTTTCTAGCCATTTGTCTTGTCGTATTGTCCAATCAAGGTTTTAATGTTTCTGTTGAGTTGGTTCAGTGTCTTTTTTAGGTCGTTATTTTGAGTGTTTGTATATAGTCTGTACAGTTCTCTCTTTTGTTTTATGAGTCTCAGTATGAATTTGGGTAGTGTATGTCGGTAGAAAGCATTTTTTATTTCCGGGCTAAATTTTCCTATGGCTAGTGAAAGTTGTTGTTGTATGGTTTCTATTGAAATGGGATGTGCTTGCGATTGAATGTAGTCATGTATATGTTGTTTCAATTTTTCTATGTCAGTCTTTGTTAGAAGAGATAGACTTTCGAGGCCATTCCTTGAAACAAGTGGGTTTTTCGGGTTTTTTAGGCCGTCGTTCGGTAGAATTTCTTCTTGACGTTTCGCAAGCACGTGTGGCTTGCATCTTCAGAAGTGGTTTGCTTGAACGCTTACACTGTTCTGATGCGATTCCTCGGGCGCAGTCCGTATTTATGCACCGGTCGCGATGACGTGGTTTGTGATGACGTGGCCTGTGTCATCGGAGCTTGCGCATTCTGTTGGCTGTTGCTATCCTCCGGTGTACATGATTCTCTCTCCTGTCCTGAGCTGTTGCTTTTTCTTGCTGTTTTTGCGTTGGTGAGTGCTGGAAACCATATCCTGTTCAGCGCCATTGTCTCTTCTTTTCTGTTGAAATTGTCGTCGTGTTTGTAGATTTCAATGACTTCTCGTATTAGTGGGGGCGATACCCTGTTGTCGTGGCCAGGACCTGTGCCTCTCCGAAATAGATGTTGTGTGTTCCATCGCTGAGGGCATGTTCCGCCACTGCCGACTTCTCCACATGTCCCAGTTTACAATTCCGTCGGTGTTCTTCTATTCTTGTCGCAACCGATCTCTTAGTAGTTCCTATGTAGACGCTTCCACAGGACTTCTTTCTTTAACTGACACTAGACATTCTCGGATCTTTGTTGTGGGCTTGTAGACCGTTCTTATGTTGTGTTTCCTCAAGAGCCTCCCAATTCTGTCCGTAACCCTGGGAACATAGGGCAGGAAAGCTTTCAGAGTGGACTCACTTTTTTCAGCACGTCCCACTCCTACAGCTTTTTTGATGTCCAACTGGGAATATCCGTTCTGAAGAAAAGCTTTTTCCAAGTGCTGTAGTTCCGTTGTTAGATGTTGAGGTCCACATATTTTTCTGGCTCTATCCGTGAGAGTCTTAATGATTCCCTGCTTCTGACTCGGATGGTGGTTAGATAGCTTGTGAAGATATCTGTCTGTGTGGGTGGCTTTTCGATATACCTTGTGGTCCAAACGATTCCCCTGCCTAGACACCAAAACATCCAGGAAGGCCAGTTGGTGGTTTTGACCAGATCGTTGACAGTTCCAACAAGAGAAATTTGACTCCACCACATTGACATGACCGGAGAAACCGGGTCTACTCAAGTCAGGTTCCATCAATTTAGTTCGAGTAACAGGGGCCCTATATGTTCCGGAAACCGGGAAAGAATTTTCCAGTTTTTACATAATTTGGTTAGAGCAGCAATAGATGATATGTCCTGAAGGGCAAGGGCCTTAACATAGTCGGGAAGCAAATTCTCCTGAATAATCTCCACAACATCTTTCTCACTGGGAGCTACAATCAGGCGATTAAATAGACCCTCCATGGAACTAATAAACATAGCCACCGATTCTTGGATTTAATTTCCTCCAACAAATTCCTGTCATAATGATCTCGCAAAAACGTTTCCTTCAATTTATTAACCAAATCCTCCCAATTAACAAATCGTTTTTAATGTGGTGGTTATGCCACCAAGTCCAAGCCTGGGCTTCGAACAAATCACCAGCCGACGCAAATAGTTCCTCTATACTACAATTTCGCGAAATTCTGAGAGCCTCTACCCTCTCCAGGAATGCCATAATGGAGCCCTCCCCCGTAAATTTATTCAACCCCCATTTATAGACTGGTACGGAGTGACTGGGCATATTAAATTGAGGTGGATTCGAAGCAGTCGTGTTGGGAGTAGAAGTCACCGGATTCAATTTGCTGTCGAGATCACTCTCTAGCATCAATTGAACCAATACATCCTCCTGAACCTTCTGTTCAGCATCGGAGCCAACATTCATTGGATTTATACGACCGGTGACATGCCAGAGCCGGGTGGTTAAGTTTTATACTTAACGTCACAAGAAGTTCCCACAAAATCAGAAATCTTGGCTCTTAAATCGACCAAGGATTCGAGGATTTCCCTGTGATCCCTATCAAATTCGCAAGAATTTTTAGGTTGAGTAAAACTCCGATTGGCACTCTCTGCGACAGCAAACCCCTCAGAATCTTTCGGCGATCGTCAACAGGACCCTTGGGTTTAAGACCTCGAAGCTGGATTTCATAATAGCTCATGAGCATGCAACGCATTGATTTGCCACCCCATGACTACCTACCAGACTGTATCAAAATATATAAAAAAATAACCGCAGTACCCAAAAAGAATATCGAAAATATAGAAAAATATACCGGCAACCCTCAATCGATCAAACTATATCTAAAGACCAAAAATATCCTGCATTGAAACCTGAATCGTAAGTGTCCATTTAGCGCTTCCAAAAAAATTAAATAGGCCCCACGGGCGCCAATTTGTTATGAATTTTACTTTAACTATATTATTTTATCTCGGGCGTGAGTTAGAGCAAGAGCTAGTACTTTGCGGCTAGTGAAAATTTTTGGAGTGAAACTCAAATTCAACTGCACAAATGTATTTAAACAAGTTAACCATTTTACTGAGAGAAAGAAAATTACAAAATGTATAAATTTACTTAGATGTATCACTCGGATTTTTGGTAGCACCCTTAATCTATGGATACCTTAACTTCAATCAAGCCTGGATGGTGAAGGGGAAGGATCCTGAGGGGGACCGGCTGGAGTGATCACTTCAGTCAGTGGCCTCGCAGGTCTTCCAATGGGGATCGGTCGTGATCATAAATAAAAATAAAAAAATCCATAGTAAAGGTACCAAAATAAATAAGGAAATCACTCAGGTCCGACTGTGAATCGCAATTAAAGTCAAAAACAAAATGAACTGAATGCAGTCGAACTTGAATGTTTCAGCACAAGCAGTTAACTATAAAACGTTAATAAGTCCAGTTATAAAAAAAAAATTCTGATAAACTGATAAAAAAACAAAAGTCTTCACCAAAAGTTGGGCGCCAGCATGCTTCCAAGTAGCATACAACTTCTACCAAAGTGGAAAACACCAGAATCAGTCTCAACGTCAAAAATCCAACGGTCCCGCTGAGGTTCCCCAAAAGAGCTGGTTTTGAATTGCTCCACGGATCTCGGATCAATTCGACGTGGTCACAGCCGCCATCATGGATTCGTCTATCTGGTTCTTGGGTCTCAAAATTTCAACTCGCCGATTGGATAATTGCTTTTCCCAGTGGAGAGAAAGGCTTCTTGCAATCTATGCAACCATCAAGGAATTTCTTGATTCTAAAATTCTCAAAAACCGACCATGCGGTAGCGCTGAACACAATGAAAAACTCAAAGCCCGACCATGCGGAATAAACTCAAAAATCGACCTGCCGATCTGATCGTCACGGCCTAATTAATTCTTCTCAACCCAAAAATCTACCGTTACACCAGTAGAAGTTTTTCCTCCCCCCAACCTTCCGTTGGCGCTGGAATCAAAAATCACCAAATGCATTGGCCCTAACGGACACGTGATCCCGCAATCTAAACATTTCTTTCACCTGCGATAAGAATCGCCAAATTTGCTAGATTCGGATTTTACAGCCAAATTTAACTCTATGATGAAAAAACCAAAACAGATATGCTTGGCAAATAACTTGAACACGCATACCGAGGTCGAAAACAAATCAAGAGGCTTACGGCAAAATATTTGCACGTAACAGTTGTGAAGGCATGTTGAAAATGTCTGGCAAATGCGTCCGTTTTGGCGTTGTCTGTATACAGTTCTGTACCGTTTTCATTTATTATACCATTAAAAAAATTTTTTGTTTCGTGACAGTTTTTGATTTTTTGCCAGTACGTTTTTCTCTATTTCTTTGCATGCCTCTAACCATTTTTCCTGTTTGTATTGGCCTACTAGTGTATTCACTTTTCTGTTGACTTCGTTTAGTTTTCTTTTCAATTCGTCGTCTTGAGTATTTGTGTATAGTCTATACAGTTCCCTTTTGCGTTTGATTAGTCTTAGTATGAATTTCGGTAAACTGTGTTGATAGTATGTGTTTTTGGTGTATGGAGAAAAATTTTCTATGGCGGTCGTTCATTGTTGTTGTATGTTTTCCATTCAACATGTGCCTGTCCCTGATTGGATGTAATCATGTATGTGTTGTTTTACTTTGTCTATGTCTGTTCTGTCCATGTTGAGTTTCTGAGTGTGTTTTGTCGAATCCATAGGTTGTGTCTGTCGGAGGTCCATGTCAAATCTTATAGCCAAATGATCAGATCCGAGTTCGTTAGTCAGACTTATATCGTTAATATTTGTAAGGTTTGCTGTCTAAAGTAGTAAATCCGGTGTTGAGTCTTGATTTCCTGGCATGAGGAACGTTGGCAGTGTCTGTTTTTTATAAAGTCTGTGTTGGACAAGAATTTGTTCAGTTGGGTTGTCTTGTTTCGGTTAATGTTAAAGTCTCCAATGATGATGGCATATCTGTAGAGACATGCTTTAGTCAGGATGTTTTGCTCTATTTTGGAGTGGGGATGTTGTAAATTAGGAATATATGGATGAAGTCATGTAAGTATGGAATTGTAAAGTGGAGGCATTCGTTAAGAGGATTGTTTAGGGAAGGTGGATTGCTTTTGCCGAGTTTGGTTTTGGGTTTTCACAATATACTGCCAGTTCTGTTCACAGATATACTGCCAGTCTCTGTAATTCGGTATCTAAATGTAATTTTTTGTTCGAGTGAATCATAAACTGCCATTTTCCGATCAGAAGCGATGGCCATAAAGAAGCACTTTTCATTCGTATTCTTTTGTTTCACTTTTACGCACGGACTTTTACGCACAGTGTGCGCAAAAGTAAATGTGACAAATTGAACGTGCCACTGTCATATTTTTTAAAGTATTTTCATTAAAAACTAACGGACATCCTGATTTTTTAATGAATTACGTAGGTTTATCGACAACTATTGATCTTAATTTAAAGTTTACTTGCAATTTGTAAGTTAAAACTTTGTTACAAGTTCAGTCTCAAAGTCGTATTAATGGCCTATTTTTCTGCGTACTCCGATGTTGCCACATTACTAAGCAAAGTTTTTGAATGCATAATAAAGCAGCGACTTGAAAAAGTGATTGGAAAATACATACCTACCTACCAATTTGGTTTCAAACAACATCACTCGACTGTTCATCCGCTCTTTATCTTGGCCAACAATATACAAACGACTCACCTAACTGACAGAAGGTCGGCGTGTCTATTCATGGACATTAACAAGGCCTTTGACAGTGTCTGGCATATGGGCTTACTCTACAAACTTCACAAACTCCACACACCAACATGTCTACTTCACATAATAAAAAACTTACTTGAAAACAAACTACTACAAGTAAGAATTGACAACACATTATATTTTTCTTTTTCCCCTGAACAAGAACTCCCGCAAGGATCCCCGCTCTCACCATTCCTATATAATATATACTTTCCAATGTATTCCTGGGTTTTCAGTCAATTTTATTGTCACTAATTATGGTGTTATGTGATGAGCCCTGCGTTTCGTTCTCATCACATAACACCATAATTAGTGACAATAAAATTGACTGAAAACCCAGGAATACATTGGAATGAATTAAAGTACAGTCAGGAAAAAGAAATATACAAAAAAGATAATATATACTGCCATGATATCTACAATTACCACTTACCAGACAAAAACCAAATAGTCAAATCAGCGTACATATTACTATACGCCGACGATACTGCACTAATAGTCCACGACAAAACCACTGAAAAAGCGACTGCAAGACTCCAAACACTAACGAACAATACAATGTCATGGTTCTATAAATGGAGACTAACACCAAACGCGTCAAAAAATCAACTTCTACTCACAAACCACCGACTCAACGCTGACTCCCCTACAATAATTGCAGATGGCCAAACGACAGAACCAAAGAATGACATAAAATACCTAGAAACCACGATTGACCACAAACTTAAATTCACTAAACACATACGAAACATGAGGACATAAACAATAAAGGAGCAAAACACTTCCGATCACTAACCTACAAAGACAGAGGAATCAGCACAAACACCGCCACCAAAATATATAAAGCTATTTGTAGACCCTTGCTAGACTACGGACATATACTCATGACCAACGGAACAGAAAGGACAAAACGTTATATACAAACAACAGAACAAATTGCACCATGACTAATCACACGAATAAGACACCCCAAAACCCTCTACACAACCCCCCCACCCAACTACTATACGAACGCACAAACATGACAAAGATTTCGGAAAACCTCATACACCTACAGACAAAATGGACAAACAACCCCTACAACTGGACCGTACTGAATCCCCTTTGTCTTACAAGACCAACCAGACAATCCCGCTTCCGTTTCCCTACATCAACGCTACTCGAACACTTACAAACGCAACTGACCACTGGACAATAAATTATTTTTTCTTGTAATTAGAATTGGAAAGTTTATTTAATAAGATTATTAACCTAGAATAAGAGAAGTTTCATCTTTGTTTTTTATTTAGATTAAGACTACATGTATTAAACAAGGGCAGAAATACCGATGGGTCGATAGCCTTTTTTTAGAAATAAAGATGTTTACTACTACTGGTCCAAAGTTTTGAAAGAAAAAAAAATGTTTCTTGAGCTTACTGCCTTTATGTTTTAGGATCATGTATGCCTGACGATATGATGCCTCTACCTGACGTAGGGGAACACTACATCACAGGAAAAAAAATTGATGCGAATAGTTCAGAAAACAATCCTAAGCCTAACAAAAATGTAAGTAAAACCAGTTATCATAAAGTAAGGGATATATTTCAACTTATCATATCTTTTCAATATAAAGTTTCGTCAGCAAGACTTAGACTAAATAATCGACTCATTACACAACTGAAGCAAGTGTAAAAAGTCCTAAATATAATTAAACGATAACAACAAAAAACACGCTAAAATAAAGGATATCGAATAACCTCACATTGCCGGTCGATGACAAGCTATGGAAAGATAACAAATCGTTTTGCTCCGTTTATGAATGATCCGATGAACATTTGAACAAATTGAAAAAGGGCTTTACAGGATTTGCCATTAGATATATCGATTTCCTTCCACCTTCCATCATTATTCTAAATGTCCTCAGACTTTCATCAATGTCTTTATTTAGTTTCATTTTTTAATCCCCGCTTTCCTCCGTCGTTGTTCCGCTATGTACAAAATTACTATGACGAGTTAAAGAGCGCTTCGTGTTGAAATTAGCATCGCAAATGGTGCATTTAAAAGGAGAATTGTCCGAATGAGTTTTCATATGTCGCGTTAGATTATCCGAATAAAAAATGTTCTTTTGCAGATATTGCACGTATATTCTTTTTCCTTTGTATGTTTATTTCGATGAGCATCTAGAGTACGTTTTTGTTTGAACGTTAAACTGCAAAAATCACAGGCATGAGGGCGATCATCTGAATGCGTTTTTAAATGTGTACGTAAACCTGATGGGTAAGGAACTGACGCTGACAAATTTTGCAATCGTAGTGTTTTTGTTTGGAATGCGTATTTTGATGCTCAACTAGACTTTGATTGCATTTGAATCTTGAGTTGCAAATGTGCAAGCATAAGGGCGGTTGTCTGAATGAGTTTTCCCATGATTCAATAAACTCGAAGCAAAAAAACGCTTTATTACAGATTTACATTGATACTGTCCCCCTTCAGTGTGTTTACGAATATGAATCTTTAACGAACCCTTTCCCTTAAACTTTGATCCGCAAATCACGCATTCAAGGGATCTATCTTCCGAATGTTTGAGAATGTGAGCATTAAAATCACCTACCAAAACAAACGTTTCGGCACATACGTTACATTTGTAGCTTCTAAGTCTTCTGTAGCATTTGCGTTCAGTATTTGCATATTTTCACGATTTTCTAAATTATCCTCTCCGTCTCCGAATTTGTGAGCCATCACTTGCGTCTTTTTCTAACTTGAAAAGGCGATAATTCGTGTTCTTCGATTTCAATTTCTTCCTTCAGTTCAACATCAAACATGTCTCTGCTTACATCTGGATATCTACAAAAAAAAGTAGCGTACAAGCACCGTTCATGTGTTGTTATTTTTTAATAACAAAATATGGCCAAGCGCATTCGAGAATTATGTCATCATCAAGGACCTAGAAAGGGACCAACAAATCATATCCAAAACAGGATATCAAAACCGTCAAAAAATCAAATTAAAAGTCGAATAAAAAACAACATGAATACATTAAAATTTTCCACGAACGTTAAAACTAAGTAAAATAATTAAAATTGATTAAAATTGCTTTCAACTGGTCATCAATACAGTCAAATAACCAAGCAGACATAATTTGGTATAAAACTTTCAGTAATATCACATTTAGATTTTTCACTAAACCGGCGTTTCCAGACGTCAAATTGTAGATATAAATTCATGTCTATTGGTCCCACTTGTCTTACACACTGAGAGCCTCTTACAGATAAATCTTAGACGTAAGGTCCTTTTCAATTGTTTAAAATGCAATAATCTTTGAATACATTTTCAAAATCTTATAATTGAAAATACAAGAATAAATTCCTTGCATGCTAGTAGGCCATTAAGAAACGACCCGAGTTAGAACCGTTTTATAAAATAACACCTTCATTTCAACTCTAGAAATTTCTGTGTAGTTTCTAATGTCTGAAACTGACGGTTTTCACTTTCAACTTTTTGCAAGGCGCGAAAAGTTTTTTGAAAGGTAATTTTATTTTGAACAGACAACCTGCATTTGATTCTGCTTATTGTTTTGGAAATAAATCAGTTTTCTGACTACTACAGACTTTCCACTGGTGCAATTTGAAAAATTGGAATCTTGACAAGAATTACTAGAAACATAAATGCCAACATTACGATAAGCACGCCAAAAAAAGACAAACATTATAACCCCTTTAGGACGTTGCCATCGTCAAAACGCAAATGTTTGGAGTTTCATGAGGATACGGTCTAGGCAGTGATGTCGAAAGGAAACTTGTTCAGCTAACCGAGCTTTCGGCGGTTTATTACCGCCTTCTTCAGGGCTAGAAGAATTATACATATTACAATCAACATGAGTCAAAGTGACCTAGATACAAAAACTTGAATTACATGTCCAGGGTACTTACTGCTCATTGTTACTCATAATAAATTGGAACC